>JANBSU010000024.1:0-138285 GCA_027578835.1 Coemansia sp. RSA 2050 | reverse complement strand
TTACGGATTCATAGTACACCGGGGAGCTAGTGGCTCTCCCTCCTCAGCCCCAAACATTGAGCTAAACCACCAACTCTGGGTCAGGAGGACGCTCGGCCTCCGATGAGAGCGCTAAAAAAGGGGTACAAATTATACTCAAAATTCCTGCTAATTGGATATCCTTTATGAATGGCAGTTAGTCCAAACGTAGGGGAAGGGTCGACTTGGCCGAGTGGTTTCTAAGGCGCTGGTCTTGAATAGCGCTATGGCGGAAGCTATGCACCAGACAACCAGTGGGATTTCCCGCACAGGTTCGAATCCTGTAGTCGACGGTTTTCGTATTTTTTATATTACAGCTGGATAAAAGCCGGAAGATTGTTAATTGATACCCTCTTTTATCTCGGATACAAAAAGCTATCGGGAGTGCTGGCTGCTGGGAAAAAAGGCCTTGCGGAAAAAAACTAGTAGCAGCTGGTTAGGCGATTAGATTGGGCCCAACAAAGCCATCTCGAAATGGAAGCTCCTTTATAAGTGAGCGCCTGCCAAGGCACTGATTTGATTTATTTCTTTTTCTTTTCCCCCAACTTCTCTTCTTTTGGCTCGCTGTCAAGCAAGACCTCTAGCAAGAAACAATGGTATCTGCAATGAACGCACACAGGCAGACATATTTTTTACCTTTCAGCAAAGGTGAAATAATAAACTTCCATTAAAAGATAAAAGATAGGAAAAAGGGGGAATAATAACGAGCAGCTTAGCGATGGTCTTTGCGCTTAATGCGGTGATGGCTTCTAGCGACATTGATCAAGCCCATGATGACAATGACAATCCAAGTAGCCATGAGAGCAATCATCAACGGGATGCGGCTCTCCAGGCGAGCAATATACTGGTCACACAGCGTGTTGAGCAAACCGCCAGTGTACCCGTCATACCGCTGTGCACCCTGGACCTCCTCACGAGTCAAATTTGACGTAGGCTTAGAGCCATACATGGTGAGACTGGCATGCGGGTCTCTGGCAGAGGACTCGTCGGAATCACTGTCAAGCGAGCCAAGCTCGGAGGTCGGCGAAGAAGAGGGCTGAGACAAAGTCGGCGAAGCCGCGAGGTTATGGTCCCCTAGACCGGCGCCCAGCGCAGTCATGATATTGGTGTCGCTAAGGAGAGGCAGCGAGTCTACAAAGGACAAGTTGGGAAGCCATGTTTCTGACGAATCGCGCTTCAATAGCACAGCACCGGGTACCAATGTCGGGTTACTAGCCAAGTAAGGATCCAGACTAGGCGGCATGTCCTCAGAGCTCAGCACAGACGAGGCAAACTCTGAAGAGTATTGATCCGGGTTCAGGCTTTTGTGCTTTGACGAGAGGCTAGCGGCATAGGCACTCCGCTTGACTTCCTTGTCCGGGGGGAACGACATGGGGTCTAGCAGGTCAGCGTTGGGAACATAGACGCCGACGGCAAATGTGCGCAGCGCAATGGCAGACTTGTTGACAGGCTTCATCAGAGTAAGCACGGGGTCTAGGAGTACATCGTTGCTGACGCGCGGGAAGCTGATACCGCCAGCAAACTCGTTGACAAAAGTGAGAATCTTTTGAATCGACTGAATGTTCCGAGTCAGCGTACAATTCACCAGGCCCTCAATCGGATACTGCAACGGCGTACCACCAAACACTGAGCGAATACCGCCAATATAGGTATCGATAAACCCGTTGAGCGTGCTGTTTAGCGACGTAGTTCCCTCATCGATAGGTGCAAACAGTGTGCGATCCAGTGACATCTCGGAGCTAGCAATATCGCCGTTAATGTTGTTGGCCAAGGCAAGAGAATCATTGCGTATACCGCCAATTAGCGACTCGCCGAGGAACTGGTCCTGGAACTTGTTGAGGTCCTGAGCGAACTTTGGGATATAAACGACACGTAAGCCGTCGATAGCACTGATTTGCACAAAAATAGCGATAAGACCCAAGGCGCCGACAAGGAAACAAGCCATAGCAGGCGGGTGCCAAATATAGTCCAGATACCAGCGCCAAGCAGAGGTCTTTTCATTGTCGCCGTACTTTCGGGTTATCATGTTGGTCACACGTTGGAACCACGGGCGACCAGGCAAAATGAAAAAGTCCATCTCCTTGCGTGAGGGCGGCGTCTCTTCGATCTTCTCCTTGGTATGCGGCGGCTTGTACTCGGCTAGCTCTTGGCGGAACTCGGTAATTCGGACTTGGAATTTGTTCTGGTGGCGATTGACGCTGTAGAGCTCGAATAAAAGCAGGCCGACGGCAGCACCCAAGAAGGCAAAAGCAGTAATATACATGATCCACATGGTGGCATTAGCAAGCTCGTTGATAGACTCCTGGCCCATGGGAGCGCCGCACAGGTCGCTGTACTTTTCGTCAGCAAACTTTGTGTTGTTGACGAGGTTGACCCGAGCATTGGAAAATGTGCCGTTGATCGCTGTAGTTATTAGCTTAAAGGGGACGTTGAGGAGCTGCTCGATATTGCCGAAAATCTGGTCTTGCGTCGGGATCTTGTCAGCCAGGCTACTGATGCTATCAATCCAGTCGGTGGGGATTTCAATGGTCAGCTTCTTGCGAATATCTTCGACATTAAAGTCTACGGCGTTTTTATTCTGACCGCCGGTAAAGAAATTGCCAATGTCGTTGATTGCCCCTTCAACGCCCTTTGCAATATCCGCTGCAACGCTCTGCAAGCCGCCAACCACAGCATTAACAGCGACATTGAGCGTGTCAATAAGGACCCTAGCGACGTCGGTAGCAATGCTGACAGCTGTGCGGATAATGACTTCGGCAATACAGATGTACGTGCCCAAGTACAATCTGAGAATCCACCCGATGAGGTTCTGTAGGACACTGATAATCTTGAGGAACGAGCGCCCAGTAAGGTCAATTATCGACTGGGCGGTTCTTTCAACCATGGTAACCGTAGTAATAGCAACACTACGCGGAGAGTTGATGACAGTGTTGGTCGCTGATTCCAACGTCAAGCAAGCGCTGGTGAGTTGGAGAATTGCGTCCTTGGCCATATCCTCCACATCCTTTGACAATAGAAAGTAGGAGAACGCCGTAACCACCATCATAATAATGGTCTGCGTGGCCCATGCCCTAGACATTTGTGCCCACCGGCCCACGTATGGAATGATTTTTGGCTCATCCTCAGAGTCATGCCCACCGTGCTTCTCATCCATCCTGCCGCTCTTCTCGTCTGGGCGACCATAGTTCTCGCGAGGATGGGGAATGGGCATGGGCATGTGCTGGCGACCACTGTTGCGGTGGCTGTGGCGGCGGGTTTCATGTGGCAAGTCGTTGTAAATGTTGTCATAGGGCTTTAAGTTGTTGAGACTCTCGTCAGTAAACGTGTGGTCAGTCTTTTCGCTCCTCATGCTGGCGCGTTTGCGCTGGGTAGTGGGCTGGCCAAGAGCAATGTTGTCGACTGACTGGTTGCGCGAAGCAAAATTGCTGTTGTTGATCGGGTAAAAGAGCTCGTCCGCCTCAGGGTCTGGATCAGCCTTGTGCTTTGGTGGGAGTGCGTGGCTTGTGCTCGCATATGTGTCAAAGCCCATTGGGAGGCTCTTCTCTTGGAAGGGCTGGTACGCCTTCTTCTCATCCGGATAGGTCACTGGAGCCTTCATATCGTACGGGTAAATAGGAGACTGCTTCTTCTCGTCTGGGTAAGCGGGCTGCTTCTTCTCATCTGGGTAAAAAGCGGGCTGTTTCTTCTCATCTGGGTAGAAAGCGGGTTGTTTCTTCTCGTCTGGATAAAAAGCGGGTTGCTTCTTCTCGTCCGGATACACGTGGGCTTTCTTCTCATCGGGGTAGGTGGCAGGCTTTTTGAAGATTTTGCCCTCATACTCATCGTCATCCTCATATTCATAGTCATTGGTGTAGGAGTGCTTCTCATCGCCTAGAGGCTGCTTCTTCTCATCGCGCGGATACCCAAAGTTGTCCATAGCTCTAATGGAGGTTCCAAAAAACGTATAAACCAGCGTCTATCCTCCCTATGATGTAAGAAAAAAGTGAATAGTATACAAGTGAATATGCAAGAAATAAAATAAATAGTTAAGGGAAAAAAAAAGAAAAGAGCAGGTTTAAAACCTCAAGCTTTCTTCCTCTAGTGCTTGGCGCGAGTGTAAAAGAAAATTTTCCCTTTTGCTTCTTTGGCGGTCCCAAGTCCTCTTTAGACAAAAGGAGCCCTCGGTTTTCTTCTCTTTTGAAGAAAAGGTAAAACCATTTGCCTTTGGCAATAAAAGAAAAAAAATGTCACTAGACACCATAGCCCTTTTCAATGGTAAAAGGACCACGGGCTGCTTTTTAGCATAATAAAAGCAAGTTGCTATAAATAACTGAATAGCGGAAAAAAGAGAAAGTGGATACACAAGTAAAATAAATAAATGAGGCTATATGAATGTGAATTAAAGAGAGAAGAGAGAGAAATGACTAAAAGTGGGATGGGGGGAGGGATGAAGGAGGAGGGTATTGCGCGAGATGATAGCTTTAGATGCCGCTACTACCAGCACCATTGATATTGGAGGGCATTGGTGGCAATACCAGTGGAGCAGAAGCACCAGATGAAAGAGCGGCGGGAGGGCTCATGGATTTCGGCAGATTCGGCCTAGTGTCGACGGCCGTGGAAGCTGATGTGGGCTGAGTCTCTTCTTTGACGTCATGGTCGTCATCTTCCTCGTCTTCCTCGTCTTCCTCTTCCTCATCGCCGGTATGCTGTGTATCGCCATCGCTAGGTGCAGGGCTGTGAGCAGAGCCTTCGCCTTTGACCGATGTGGATGTCTGCAATTCGGTGCTGTCCGCTGTTTGTGAGGGCGTCAGGCCAAGCAGGGCGATAGCCTCGGCATTCTCCTCGGGCGTAGGCTTGATAAAGTGCTCGTTGAGCAGCTTGTTCATGGTGTACATGTACAAACGACTCTCGTGAAAGAGAACCAATAGCTTGTCGTCGCACAAGATATAGCGCTTATCAACAGGGTCCTGCAAATCGCGTTCCTTGATGTACTTCCACAGGCTCTTAACGACCTCGGTGCGCGCCTCGTATTTGAGGCCCAAAAACGAGCTCAGGTCGGGCGAGAGCTTCATGGGCTTTGACAGGCCCGTCGACCGCTTAGGCTTATTAGGATCAACGACGCGCTTTTTGCGCTGCTGCTTCTTTTCATTCTCGGGCTTACGCGGTCTACCCCGCTTACGAGGAGCCTCTCCCGACAATGCGCCACTGGCAGAGCCCGAGGCCGCACCCGCTACGCCGCCAGCAGAAGGAATGTGCAATCCGGGCAAGGGCTGTGAGACGCCAAAGACACCGCCCATCTGGCCTTGCTGCTGAGCGTACTGCTGGGCATACTGGTACTGCTGAGCCTGGCGCTGCTGAGTCTCGGTGTGTATCTGCTGAAACTGCTGCTTGATAATTTCATCAATGTCTACCTTGTATGCGTCGAGCGATACTCTCATCACGTGCTCCAGCTGTCGCCGGACTTTTTTGGCCGAGACAGTCGACAGATCCGAGTTCTGCAGAATCTCTCGTATATGCGGCGCAAACGTTTTGACGTCCATAGTGCTGATCCAAAAAGGCAAAAGTAAATCGATTAGCCTACAAGACAAAAGAATGAATGGCAGCAATAGTTAGCAAAAAAAATAGAAAGGTGGCTTGGGATGGCAAAAACAACGAGTGCTGAAAAAAGCCACATACGCATACGCGCCGAGCCACTAGATAAAAAAGGGGGCGCGACCAATGTGCTCAATTCGCCTTCCATTAACAAACGTGATGTGAATGTATGTGCTTACTTCGAAAAAAAAAGGTCTCGAGTGCGTAAATTTTAAAAAGAGGGCGGTATCAAGAAAAATGAAAAGCGCGTGTCAGTGAAATTGATAAAGAAAAAAGGGGTGTTTTTTAAAAGACAAGGAAAAAAAAAAGATTAAAGACTTGGGCAGATTTTCAGTCTGTTTCTCCAAGAGACGAAAAAAAAATCGAGCAACCATACTCTTCCGTTAATCGCACGCTGTGATTGGCCATAGACCAAGCAACTCGCCTCGCGCGAGCCACGGCTCTTCCATCGAGCCGATCACATGAGGGATTTGGGGGAGAGGCCGGCCCAAGCACAGCTCTTCTGCCACAGCAAATCAGCAGCGGCCTCGCGACCAAGCCAAAAGCTGGCCGAGGCCAAGGCGCAGTCGGCGTAGTACCCGCCCGAGACCAGGCCGGGTTCGGTGGCGCAGAACAGCGACGTCCGAGCACCACGCGACGGGTCCTGCGCAACAGACGCAATGCAGCGCTGAGCCCAAGCGGGGAAGCTCTGCCAGAACGACGACGCAGTGCTCCCCGGGTGAACAGCAAACACATGGGCCTTGTCGGCAGGAAGACGGGCCTGCAGCTGGCGCACAAACGAGTTGACGCAGAGCTTCGACTCCCCATACCTCAGAGAAAAGAACCCGCTGCCCGACGTACGCAGGTACCGCTCATCAGTCGGCAGGCCCAAAGTAAACAAGTGGGCTGACGAGCTAACACACACGATGCGCGGCACCACAGAGTCGCCCGCAGCAGGCGCAAGGTAGGGAAGCAGGAGGCGCGTGAGGAGGAACATGGACAGGTAGTTGATCTGGAAGCACATCTCGAACCCGTCCGGCGACAGGCCCGGCATGCCTGCAATCCCAGCGTTGTTGATAAGGCCCTGAATCGATCTCTCGGGCTCCGGCCGCTGTGCCCACGACTTTGCAAACTGCCGCACGCTGTCCAATGAGCGCAGATCCAAAGACATGTACCCGAGGCGGTCCCGCGTGCAGCCGGTCTCCATGACTATGCGGTCCATGGCCTCGTTGAACGCGTCGCTGCCCTCATGGCCCACTAAAACCACGTGGGCGCCCAGAGCAGCCAGACCAGTCGCAGTAGCCAACCCAATGCCTCGGTTGGCCCCCGTCACAATAAACCGCCTTCCTTCCTGGCGCTCACGCGGCACCCACTCCGGCTTGCTATCCACTGGCGAGAATCCCATGCTCTAAGCAAGCTTTTATTGTTTGTTAGTGTAAAGAAAAATAATAGACACGCAGGGGAGAGGCGAGATTGTGTTTGGCGTTTCTTCAAACATCAGATTTCAGCTGATGCAGCTCGAGCTGCACAAGGTGTTGTGGATCCACGTGTGAGCCGCCCAAGCACTGGTAAAAATAGTTGGAGCTTGCTGTAAATAGGCAAGGAGGGGAGGGGAGGGAAATAGTGCCGAAAAAATATTCTGAACACCATCCCACGCAGGCGGACAGCAGCGCATGCATGCGCTGCCTTGTTTTCTTTTTTAGCTTATTTTCGGCCCCAATTGAGTGGTATTCATTTTGATACACATACTCTTTTTTTTTATATACCTTCTTCTCTATAGCCAGAGTGAGACTCTTCACTCTTGGCTATCTCGGACCCTATTAGAGGTTAATGGCGGATAATTCGACGGTGGTAGCGGACTGCTCAGCTCAGCAGTACTGTACGCGACCGGGCTCGGTGCTAAACTATAATCAGCCGTTTGTCGTACACTGGAACAACCAGCTGCCGCCGCTCAACCCCGAGTCGCTAGTGTCCATAGCCGTCTACAGCACATATGATGTAAACAAACCAGTGTTCCAGCAGACCGGAGTCAGTAACACAAATGGCCAGGCCACGCTGACGCCCAGCGCGACCTGGTTCTCGCGGTACACAGGCGACATTCCATCTATCGGTCAGAACCAGCAAATGTACTTTGCAGTGTATCTGCAGGGAAACAACGTCCCCGCCATCGCCTCCATGCTGCAGCTGGAGCTGACTGCGACGGATGCTCAGTATCAGATCATTCAGAACATACTCCATCCGCCGCCGCCGCCGCCGCCAACGACATCAACATCAGCATCGCCGACACCGACCACCACCCACCACTCGTCCACGCCGCCCTCAGCCCCTGCGTCCTCGACCACGCACACCAGCTCATCCGCCGTATCGTCAGCAGTGCAGCCGTCGTCGTCGACGGCTCACACGTCGTCGGTATTCACGGCGGCTGACTCGAGCATAGATCACGAAGAGTCGGGAGCCTCCAGCAGCACCGACACCCACCCAGTGTCGCGTAGGTCGGATGGGCTGTCGGGTGGCCAGATCACGGGGATAGTACTAGGCAGCCTAGCAGCGCTCCTGCTGCTAATCCTGCTGCTGCTCCTACCCATGTACCGGCGCCGCCAGCGTCGGAAGCGTATGCAGACAAAGTCAGCCGCCCTGGCCGCCCCTTCGACGCCCGCCTCCCATGCCGACAGCGGACACGCGCCGGACGAGCAGCAGCCCATGGGCGAGAAGCCGCAGCCGCCGCGCGGGCTAGACAAGGCAGCCAGCGACACACCGCTCCTGCTGTTTGGGGGCCGGCCCAACAACAGCTTCACATCGCAGGACGGCGCCTCCATTGGGCTGGACAGCCAGGTGTCGCCTCCCCTAGCTCATATGCAGCCCCTTAGCCTCGACTCTCCCCGGATTCTCATGAGCATGCCGCCCTCCACCCGCTCGGCAAAGGACCCGATACTGAGCACGGACGACGCCAGGCAGATCGGCGACATCTTCCGCGACGCCCTCCGCAAGCCCCCGCCGCCCGCCAGCGAGGACGGCAACGCCAGCGACTCCCCGGCCGGCTTGCGCGAGAGCATGGTGCTGCGCGAGCTCGAGGACGACCAGCTCGAGGACGACGACGACCCCGGGTGGAGAGAGCGCGTCGCCAGCGAGCGCATGCAGCGCGAGCTCCAGCAGGAGGCGTCGGTCATAAGAAGCGTCGCCCTGCGCGCCCACGGCAGCGACTACTCCTCGTCCTCGCGCCCCGATACCCCACGGTCCACCGCCAGCCGTCTGATATAGCCACCCCCCTTTATTAACTTTTGCTAAGAAAAAGAAAAAAGCCCTCTCAGCTGCTAGCTACTTGCCGCCGCCGTTGGCCCAGTCGGCGCTCAGAATCAAGTTGTCGAAGCCGTGGCCGTTGAGCTTGGCAATGGCCTTCTCGGCCGACTCGTGGTCGTAGTACGACACAAAGGCGAAGCCCTTGCAGTATCCAGTGCTGCGGTCGGTCGCCACAAACACGCGCGCAAGCGGCCCAAACGGCCGGCACAGCTGGTTGACATCGGCCTCCAGCGTGTCCTCCGACAGGTTGGTGATGCGGATCGTCGGGTTCTCGTCCCGCCTGCTGCTGTCGCCGCGAGCATCGCCCGCCCCCAGCGACCCAGCCCGGCCGCCGGCCCCAAACGCCTTGGCGCCGGCCCGCATATGCGGAGGCACATACGCATTGGGCCCGCCGGCCTTGCCCTCCTCGGCCCCAGCCCCGGCCCCGGCCCCGGCCGAGGGAGCGCCCAGGATATCCTCTGCCGAGGTCATCGTATCCTTGTACGGGCACTTTGCCGTAAAGTGCTCGCCGCGACACACGCGGCACAGAATCTTCGAGCTCTTAATGGCTGCCGCCTTCTCCTGCTCAGCCGCCTCGATCTCCTGCTGCTTCATCTGCGCCGCATACTGCGAAAGCCTCAGCTCAACCACCTCGCCAATCGTCGTTGCTACGCCGCCCTTGGCCGTCCCGTCGCTGCGGAGCTGCCCGAATTTCGCCCACTTTTTGCGCTCGGCCACGGCGCGGTTAACGTGCTCTTGTACTATTTTCTCTTGAATCTTGCGAGTCACGCGCACACGCTTCCCATCCTCATTCAGCCGGTTCTCAATCACTGTCTTGGTCCCATCGGAGTTGCTAATTACTTCGACCGAGGGAAATTCCTGATCTTCCACATCATCAGCCCAATTGGTCTTGCTTATTTCGGCCGTCGCGCTACTCATGTGAATGAAAAAGAGTGGTCTTGAGCCTTTTGTGACCTTGTAAATAAATGTACGATTTAAGAAGAAAAAAATTGAAAGCGGAAAGGAGAATCTCGAAAGAGAAAAAACCCGAGGGGAGACTTTTTCACAAGCTGGCGAATTAAATGATCATTGCCTCTGATCAATGTCCTTGCTCTGTAGCGAGCAGAGTGAACTGATTTTATTGTCGTTTGTAAAAAAAAACAAACCAAACCAAACAACCTCCCCTTGTGGAGACCAATCATTGGGCCTGTGAGCCTTAGCTGCCCCCAGCTCTGAGCTGGCTTGCGTCCCCAGCAATGCCAAGATCTCCGTAGTGGGTATGGCTTGGCACCACTATTCCTATATACCGACAAGACAGCAGCCAGCTATGGGGCCAATAAAGGCGTAGAGCTATGTCGAATTATAGCATAACTAATGGCACTACGCTTATTTGTGAATGTATTTATGCTAAAAAAGAGCGTCAACTACTCGGTGCCAATCCCAACAATGCATGGTTTCATATAATTTATAATAATAAGAATAACAAGCTACTACTACAAATTAAGCTTTCTCAGGCTTGCGCTGCTGGTGAAGAGCAGGCCCAGGCACAGTGTACTTGCCGCCAGGGGGCTTGCCATCGGCAGTCAGGTTCAGAAGAAGGCCCTTGTCGGTGGCTAGGTACGCGCCAGGCAGAGACACCAGGCCCTCGGTGGGCATCTTCTGGTTCTTGCCACCTGCCACCTTGTACTTGAGACAGTCGGCATAGAACTGCGCTCCCATCGTAGGATCATCAGCATTAGTCTTGCCAGCATAGGTGAGGTCAATAACCTCATTACGGAAGATGTACTCGCCCACAGGCAAATCATCAGGCATAGACACAACCAGCTGGCCATCCCTGCGAATGACATCCGTGCACCATCCGTCCTCCGCCGAGTATCCGCGCTCACCAATACGGAACCACTTTAGGTTATCAGTGCCACTCGCTGTGCTTGCCAGCCAGTGGTTGCAGGGGCCGTTAATCTTGGGGCCGCTCTCAAACTCCTTCTTATCAAAAGTGACGATAAACATCTCGCCTCCCGTGGCTTCATAGGATTTAACCTTGGGGAAGTTAAAGCCATTGGTGCGGCATGCAAAGGCCTTGGACTTGAGGTCGGAGATGGGCGCCACAGCTAGTGCGTTCTTGGGCAGGTTGGATGAGCTGTTGGGCGCATCCTCGCTTCCTGAAAACGTGATGCCTTGAATCTGCCTCTGCGCGTTACCGGTAAGTGCCAGGGCTGCAGCCAGTGCAACAATTGAAGTAATCTTGCCAACCATTGGAATCGATAGAATACAAATAAAAAAAGAGAAAAAAGTGTGTACTCGTCTAGAGTGTGTAGCTTGAAGAACAAATGTGAAAGAGTGTGTTGATGATGAGATGGAGGTAAGAACAGTTTGTGTGATGGGTGGTCTCTCTTTTATACATCTTGTTCTACTCATTTCCATCCGACTATTTTTTTACTTCGCTGAGAAAGCATTCTGTCAAAGCACACTTTTCTCCTTTTCAACAAAAAAAAGTGCTGCCAACCACGTTTGTCTTTTACCAAAGACTTTGCAAGGATGCAATGGCTTCTTTACAGACTCACTCTTTTTTTAGGCGACTTGCACTACACTAATTCTACGTGGGGTGTCTCTTCAAAGTCAGCTTGTCTTTGTTTTGTTCTTAATTTGAAAATGGATGTCGCAAAGAAGAAATCACCACACTAGCTTCTTTTAGTCTTTTAAAAAATTGTTCGAGGCATTCTTTAAATCAAAGAAAACATGGTGACCACGTTTCTACTTTATAAAAAAGAAAAAAGAAAAAAGAAAAAGGCAACCGCTCTTTAAAGAAAGCTGGCCCGATAGCAGTTGGGCGCACACAAAGAAAAAAGTGCTTAGCATGTGAGACAAGCCCACCTGCACTTGCGCTCTTTTATCAGTAAGAAAAAAATAGCGCCGCTAGCTGTGCACATGTGTATCGGCTTTGTATCGGGTTCAAAGTAAGGTGCAGTTGAAATGTATTGGTCCAATTAAGGAAGCAAAAGATGGAAACAAAAAAAGCGTAGTGGTTCAATTGGCTGCCAGCGCCAGTCTACCTCCTGCTTCAGAGATCTTCTGTGAGATGTCTCCGCCGGCGCTTCTTGATGCAGGGCTTCTTTGCGCTAGTATCCGGCTTAGTAGGTCCACTAGGGTCACCCACCTTGTACACGGCAGGGCCTGGAATCTTGTAGCTAGTAAACTCGGCACTAGTGTTGAAAACAATACCCGGCATATCGACCGTATAGATACCCGGAATTGCTACGCCTTTTGGTACTGTCTTGCCACCGCCCAAAACGTTTAATTCGGCACAGTTTGAATAGTACTCTGCGCCATCTTTACCCCCGCTAAAGGGAACCGCGGCCAAGTGCAAGGCAATAATCTCAGTGCGTAGCAGATACTTGCCAGCAAGAATATCGCTGGGAATCGTAACATCTAAATTGCCATTGTTCTTGTTTATCGTGTCAATGCACCACGTCTTAGTCTTTGGGTTGTAGCCATCCTCGTATATTTTGGCCCACACATTGCCCTCTCCGTTCGACTCTAGCGGTGCTATCCACACAATGCAGGGACCCATGTGCGAGGGGTTAATGGCTCGGCTTGTAGTCAACTCTGTTTCGTGCCAGCTTATAGTAACCTTACTGCCGGCATTAACGTCGCACTGTTTGTCTGCCTTGGAATTAACTGATGGCGTCCGGCAGCGCATGTACTTGTCAGTGGGATCCTTAGATGGGAACGAAAACATGGTGGTGCTGTTGTACGGTCTGATGCAAACTCCTCGTTCGTACTGAGTGGTGCCAATCTTCAAGTCGCGCAAGTGTGTGTGGGCGTTTGCTGTCCAAGAAAACATGGCAACCAGCGCTAACTGCAAGCATGTAAATGTGCCCGCCTTCATTTGCAATGTAAAAGGGGAAAATAAAGTGTGTAGTTGTAAATAACTAGTGTTGAATGCTAATTTGGAAGAAAAAACAAAAAAAAGGAATGCTCCATCGTGTATGTAGCCTCCACTAGCTGAACCATCCCCAAATAAGAATAAATGCACCAAAAGAGGAAAGGCCTTTTAGCGACCAAAGCACTTTGTATAAGAGAGCCCATTTTGACACGAGCTCTTTGAAAATTCCCTACAAAGTCCGAGCCATAAAAAAACAATAGTAGCCCCCATCACCACCCCCTTTTGTCTTTTGGCGAGCTGGCTTATAAAGAGCCGCTTTCCACCACTGCACCAGTCATTTTTTATTTGCTAGGCAATAGGCTATGGATGGCATGTGTTGTTAACCAGCAATGTTAGCAGCAAACACACTAACAACGCTAATCAATCAAGGAATCAGAGCAGCATAGTGAACGGAACATCCTTTTGGAGCATGGACATTGTTGGGTACAAAGAGCAGCTTTGCATGGCAACAACAAGTAATAGGGTCTCTTTTCTTAGGTTTTATTTTTGGGGTTTGAACACTAGCATTGCAGGTGTGCCCTGTGTGGTGCTTTTTGGCAGTGGCTGCACAGGCATGGTTTTGAGTGACTGTTTTTCTGAATCGCTGACTCACATCCCCTTTATGTGCCTGCCGTCTCCAATTTCAGCCTTGGCTGATCAGTGTCGTTTGGATATCACACGTGTTACCTGGCTGCCCCTTGTTGCAAGGCAAACCTGGGGCATCTACTCATGCATTGCTATGCCTGTGCACTATGATTGTTGGATAGCAGCGAGTATAGTCGGCCAGATCGCGATTACGAGTCCATGATCATAATCTTGCGATTATGATTACAAGTGACTATGGTGGCGCTGTTTAAATATGGCGCTGCGGGGCATCAGTGGTGTGAGATCTCTTCAGTTATTTTAGCTCGCATATTTAGGATAATTATATACTTAGGGTTTATTCTAATCCCGCATAGTACTATCCAACAATGATGCTATTGTTGGTATCCCATGGATGGCACAGAACAATGCTCATGTTGATTGGGACTAGCGCAAGATTGCTACTCGTTTTGGCGTTATTCCTGAGTATGTGCTCACTCCATCTCCAGGAGAGGGGAGGGGGCTGGATGCCACCGCTCTCGCCTACATTGATATTAGCCCTTGGGCATATTTGTCAAATCTTTTGGTTCTTCAAAAACAGTAGAATCTGTGCTAATTTTAAACTTTTGAGCGATAATGTTGGATAGTACTATGTGGGTTTAGAATAAACCCTATATATATAACTATCCTAAATATATGAGCTAAAATAACTCAAGAGATCTCGCACCACTAATGACCCGTAGCGCCATATTTAAACAGCGCCGCCATAGTCACTTGTAATCATAATCGCAAGATTATGATCATGGACTCGTAATCGCGATCTGGCCGACTATACTCGCTGCTATCCAACAGATAACTAACTTTGCGTCTCCTATGATTGTTGTTAGGGTGTCAAATGTATGTTATATCCACTTTATGTGTGGCAGAAACCTTACTTGAATCAAAAAAGAGCATGAGGAGAAATCATCAGCAAAAGCTAGGTTTAAAAGTGTGCTAGAAGAGCAAGTAAAATGTATAATAAGAAAATGGATAGAGTAAGAGAAAGCAAAACCTCATTGTGCACCAATCCAAAGCACTCAGATGGCTTGCCATAGTCAAGCCAAACTGTTCCTCCCAAATCCCTAGGAAGTAGTTATCAAGGGGAAATCCTGATCCTTTTAGCAGGCACCCTTTAAAAAAGCCTGCAATCACCTTGCCTCTTTTGCTAAAGGTGGCTAATGAGGCTCGCTAAAAGGCGGTAATTAGATTTAATATAATGGACTACTAGAATAAGGCCAATTAAATCCTTTCATGGTGCGTGTGTGCGTCACAAATTTGGGGACCAGAGCGCGTGCACACTTTACAGTCTTTCTTTTAAAAGCATTTCCCGACATTTTGCAAGCTCTTTGGAGTGGCTTTAGCAATGAAAAGGCTTTTTTTCAAGTGCTCTAGTGCGTGATTTTTTCCCTCCTCTCTGGCACAAGCATCTTTTCCTTCCACTTTCTACATTTCTATTCTTTAGTGCCTGCTATAATTGCCGCGTTTCTAATGGATCTTAGTAGAATAGACATGCACGCGACAAAGGCGGCAAACATAATTGGATATTGCCAACAACTATTACATGGCGACATTGAAGCCATGACTGGCTGTGGAAATTCAGTTATTGTATTCCACGTGGATACAACAAAAACCAGTATTGACATATTCATAGCATACATAAGTAGTGTGCTTCAAGAAATGAAGGTGTTCAACTTTTATGTGTGGTATGACTCTAGCCAAATCAATTTACTTGAAGACAACACAGATGCCACTTATGACATGGGCGCAGCATTCTATAACTACGGCTGCATGTGGGGGTACATTGGTGGTAGTGGCTACAAAACCGTTGTAGAGCTGCATAGTCTAGCTACCTATTATCGAAGTGAATTGGCCGCGACATTCAACGTTAATGAAAATGGCGAAGAGTGTAAACCATTGGCTGAGCAGCCAGAGTACACTGCATATTTTGAAGCCCAGCTACAGCAGCTGTTGGAAGGAAACAACACAAATAGAAAAACACAAACACTAACTCGGCTTAGTGTTAATAAACGCAGATAAAAAAATATATCCCAAAAAAGGTTCCTAAACCGCTCCGCCGAAGAAACAGATAAAAGTCAGTCCGAAAAACGAGAAAGGGAAAAAGGGGAGATCACCGTCAGGTGATCTCTGAATTAAGTAGCTGTTGGCTCAACAGCCAACATAACCTGTTAGTGCTCGCCAGCTAACAACAGCTCATGTATTTAATAGGTATTGATGGAATAACAGATACCCAGGATGATTCTAAAGATAGCCGGGATGATTACGTATTGATAGGGCTCCTAGAATGAACGTACTTCCAAGTTAAACTAGGCTGAGGCATGGTAAGAACGCAAAAATGCTCAGAATACGTCTTGTAAAAATTAACTACAGTTACATATCGTCTTGCGTCAATGAGAGAAAGAAATAAGCTAAAGTAAAAAAACTGTATTACTCAGTGCCAGCTTGGAATAAAAGTTTCTCAATACCAAAACCAATAGATAGACGTTGCGTTTGACATTGAGAGTGTATGGTATACCCAGGGTGAATGGCAAATCAAACACAAGCATTGGGCATTCCTCTCCCAATTTGACAGCTTTAGTCGTTACTAGCTTCTAAAGCCATCTCTAGCTTCCCTTTTTTCTTTTCTAAAACTAGTGAACCCACTGATACATAGCTTGCCTAGCGAATCACAAAAAGCGTTCAGCTTGTCACTGGGGTATACTCAATTTATTACCTGGATCGCTATCCACGCTACCTGTTAAACAGCAATCTACGCAAGCGAGGAGCATATTCCTTGAACATATCTGAAGCAATAATGCCCTCCATATTCTTCATAAACAACCTGCTTTCTCCAAAATCTGTTGCGAGATAGTCGAAATTGGGGCACACCAGTGCCAAGAGTAGCGCGCATTTAATGGCGTCTGTGTGTTGATGAGTTGTGTAATGCATGAGATGCCAGCACCGGAAATGCTCGCTCATCGGCGCATAGTTTGAAAGCACGTAGGCGGGAAGCTCACTATGAGCTGCAGTCTCAGCAACTGCGTCAAACCTTGGCGGATAAAAATATGTGTACAGATCCGATAAGAGCGGAAGAGACTTGATCACGGCAATGAGACTCCAAAAATCCAATGGAATGTTCACTAGCGTCAGTACCTGAATACAGTCATGGCTCTGCAGCAACGGCAAAGTCATATTGAGTTCGATACAGCCAGAGAATCCACCGATCTCGCGTACTGGTGCTTGCGGGCCAATGCTCAGAATAAACTGCATAAATTCGACAGCAGTAGCAAAGGGACATGGTAGGCGGGGGTCGTCTTGCACAACGTTGACACATTGCAAATTAGGGTGACTCGTCGTAGTAAATACATTGTGCTTGAGAAGCATATATACCGTCGGGCTATCCAATACCATGTCCAAGTATGCGAGCGTATCGGCATTACCCCGGAAAAGCGTGTCGTCGGCAAATGGAAGCGGAACCTTCAAAACCAATTTTTGAAGATGAGGAAACAGTACCATATCGCCAGTCACTGACCGCGGGTTATCGCTGTTGCTAGAGTGGCCGCATACCCTCAAGTCGCGCAAATGAGGGTAAGCTACAAAGCCATCTGCGCCTTTGACTAGCCTACCAATATTAATATCGCGATTGAATTCGAGGATTAGCGACTGTAGCGTCGACGAATTCTGCTGTGCTAGTAGTATTGACTGAGACATGTCACCTTCAAATGCAAATCTCAGGTAAACCAAGCCATAGAGCCCATCCAGACTTAGTGTTACAAACAGATTAGTCTGGCAATATATGCCAAGCTCGATGCGATCAACAAGTCCAAAGAGCCTAGAAATGAGGGCGCCAAAGTAAGAGCAAGATGTTTCAGGTGGCGAGGTTAGCTTCGCGGGCAGAATTTCAATACTATTGGCCTTTGGCGCAATTGCCTTGACCAATTGCGTAAAAGCCCTAATGTTGGCCATGGCTAATACGTGATCCACCATAGCGCCTTCACCCCGAGCGCTCGGGTGAAAGTAGAACGTGATATTGTTAACCTGAGGGAAGTTGCAGCTATCAAAAGGCAGACATGACAGCGTGTCCATTATTTTGCCCGTATAGACATCGTCACCTAGTAACTCGATTTCCAAGTCTCTGGCCAAGCGATGTGTCGGATGACCAATATTGGGATGGCCGGATGGTATGTGGCGAAATTCTTGCTCATCAAAAGGCATGTCACTAAGATCCAACTCAAAGCAACGGTAAAAAAGGGAAAGGGTAGTAGCACGGAAGTTGCTACAAACTTGCAGCAGCGGCCTCAGCAGCGCTTTGTAAGAATACGTTTTGCTATCCACGCCATCAAACACTAGGCGGCTGCTGCCTGCGACATGGTCGACTATAAGCTTAACAGCGTGTAGAGGAAGGGTTTGAAGTGGTGATAGAGTAGACATAATTATTGAATTTGAGGCTTAAAAGACAAAAAGGGGAGATAGATAAAGCTCAAAGTCGTTTGTTGACTAAAGGTTTAGTCTGATCAATTAGCCGATTTACTGCGCTGAGATCTGTTTGTTCTCTCCTCCCCATAAACTGCTATATAACATTCGTTTTAGATTGTAGTGGGTGTAGCGTATCAGGTGGGCTTATCATCCAATCTCTAATTTTGTATTCAGTTTTGATGGACGCAGAGGCTGTACACGTTAAACAACTATTTACAGAGGTGCTGTCGTCAAGGGAGGCACTGGCGTGCGACACGGTACTGCTTTCGGGTGGGCTTGACACGTCAATAGCAAGCGAGATACTCAAGCAGCAAGTGGGATCGCAGTTAAAGACTGGAATCACGGTCACGATTGATCCAGCGCACAACGAACTAGCCAAGAGTCATGGCCTATTTACGCAGGATCCACAAGACGTCGTCTATGCTCGCAGGATTGCCGAAAAGCTAGGACTGGACCACCATGTACTGACGCCGACCCTAGATGAGCTCTTTTTCGCAGGAGACAGGTCGACATTGGATCTCTGTGTACGAGTTCGACAGACATTCGATGGCATGGAGTTGCGCAATGCCGTGGTTATTGCGCATGCTCTAAAGTATGCCAAATCCATTGGTTGCCAACGAGTGTGCACTGGAGACGGAGCCGACGAACTATTTGCTGGTTACAGTTTCATGCAAAGGATGAGTGAGGAGGACTTGCCAAGGTACACGTTGGGTATGGTCAAGACTATGTCATTTTGTGCTGTGCCTCTGGCCAAGGCACTTGGGTTGGAGGTGTGGTCGCCGTTTCTTGACCCGCGCGTTATAGAGTACGCAACGACGCGAGGGAATAGCCGTGACCTGAAAGTAGGCCACTTTGAGGGCGCAATACATGGCAAATTGGTGCTGCGGGTGGCGTTCCCAATGGTTGTTTCAGCGGGGCGCAAAAAGGAACCTATCGAATGTGGATGCGGGACAACTGTCATGCCTGCGTTGGCCGAGCTGGCGGTCAGCGACAGTGAGTTTGAGAGTGAGGCAAGAGAGGCACTGGATAGATTCGGTATTGTGGTGCGCGACAAAGAGCGCTTGGTGTACTTTCGCACATTTCAGCACGTAGTGCTTCTTGGCGATGGCCCAGGCCAGCTGCCAGAGGGTGCTAGCGATGCCTGCCCTGATTGCAAGTTCCGGCTGTGCGATGGCACGAGCTTTTGCTCTGTATGTGGACTGTACCCGGCTCGGCCTATCACCAATGGAAGACGTGTATCTGACGTCACGCGAGCCCTTTGCACTCACAAATCACCTTCACAAATGATAAAGTCGATTGTGCCTTGAGCTTCTTTTTTTTTTCCTCAGCTCGCCAATTATTTAAATTGTATTTCTTTTCTGCATTATTTTATTGCTGTCAAATTCCCCCGACTCTTTTACACATGGACAGCGGTCTCCCCGTAAAGCGAAGCCGCTCTGAATACAGTTCTAGCGAAAGCGAGAAGCCTGGACCGATGAAGAACAGCCCATCAGATGGGGCTCTACTACTGCTAACAGCTACCACAAAGAACGCCAATGAAGAGGAAGCGCCTCAAGGTGACGATGATCAGGGGCCTCAGGAGGAAGACGAGATGGCCCGTGAGTCGCTATCTTTGGACGTCGTCTGGAGAGGCAACGAGCGGTACCCGCTGCGGATTCCTAAATATGCAACTATTCTGTCAGTTAAGGCGCTCTTAGAGGAGCTGACTGGTGTTGACGCCGAGAGCCAAAAGCTTCTGGGCTTGGTGCGTGGGCAGCTGCCGCGCGACAGCGACACGCTGGTAGAACTGGGAGTTAGCAGCGGCACCAAGGTGCGTCTTCTGGGCACGCCACTATGCGACCGTCTGCGGCCCCGTGACGACGCTAGCCATTGGGGGCCGGAGCCAGTGGCGGGGCTTGGTGAGGAGATTGGGCTGGGCGATAGACGGGTGATGCGCAGCCAGGTGCTGTCAACTGACTGGCAAGCGCGGCTGCGGCGGCTAGTGGCCGAGGCCGAGGTGCGTGTACTCAATGCGCCGCGTCCTGGGCGCAAGCTGGTGGTACTGGATCTGGACTACACATTGCTTGACTGCAAGAACGTGTCAGGTAACGTGGCTGATATGGCGCGGCCCGGGCTGCACGAGTTCCTGGCAGCTATCTACCCGCATTACGACCTGATTGTGTGGAGCCAGACACGCTGGCACATTGTCGAGAGCAAAATCACATTGCTGGGGATGCTCACCCATCCGCACTACAAGATCACTACGGCGCTGGATATCTCGTCGATGCTCACTGTCCATGTTTTGCGCAATGGCAGAGAGGTCGACCATCAGGTCAAGCCGCTCGAGTTTATCTGGGCTAGGTTCCCCGACCACTACGGCCCGCACAACACTATTCATGTGGATGATCTGAGTCGCAACTTTGCTCTTAATTGGCAAAATGGACTCAAGATCCGTGCATTTAAGCGGGGTGACTCTAATCCACGTGCCGATACGGAACTGTACAAACTGGCTAGGTACTTGTTGCAAATATCCATGCTGCCTAGCTTTGAGGCCCTGGATCACGTAAAGTGGCAGGGACGCTAGTACGTTTCTTTTAGCCTCGATTCTAGACCATTGGGTGCAATAAACCGTGTGCTGGTCGGAAGGTTGATCTCTCCGTGTGGTCTGGACCTTTAGTGGGTTAAACTTGTCCTTGGACTGATCGGCACCGACAAGATGTCAAAAAAAAGTGCAAAGAAAATGGAGCCAGGAGGAAGGCCTGTCTTGTTTTGGTTTATGCTGGGTTGCTTTTCTTGCTGGAAAAAAGACAGTATCTTTGCCAAGTACTACATGGCTTGTTGGTTTCTCTGGCATATGTTTCCACCGGTAATTTTTATACAATGGTAATGATTTTGCTCCTAGTATTGTCGCTCGCCGCCACACTGTGCGCAGCAAAGCCAATGGCCATCTACCAGGCCCTATCTCGGCAGCATTTCGGGCGAGTAATCGGTGGCACCAACGCCGAGCAGGGTCAATACCCCTTTGCAGCATTCCTAATGATCAGAGACGGCGACGAAACAGCCTTTTGCGGGGGGTCCATCATCTCCAACCAGTGGATAATGACGGCGGGGCACTGCGTAGTAAACACCAACAGCCACGGAAACAGTCTCAACGTCAGTATCCCAATAACCAAAGACCATCCGAGATCGCTAGCGGAGAGAAAGAAAAAGTCAAAATACCCCATGGTCAAAGCCAAAAACATCAGAGTGGGTGTTGGCAATGTTTACAACGCCCATTCTACTCCTTACCACGTATCCAAGGTCCACGTACACCCCGATCTGAATCTAGACTACTTTGATAACGATATCGCCCTGATCAAGCTCTCAAAGAAGCTAAAGTTCTCGACTCACGTACAGCCCGTCAAAATCGACACTGACAGCATCCCCGATGGATTGACCGTCACGGGTATTGGCTGGGGCAAGACCTCTCTCGACAGCCAGACCACGTCCGATGTTCTGCAAGCCGTCGATTTGCAGACGGGCAACACAGAGCTGTGCAAGAAAGTGCGCGGCGAGTTTGACAGCAACGATGGCGACTATATCTGCGTCACTACTCCCAACGGCCGCGACACTTGCTCGGGCGACAGTGGCAGCCCGCTGCTACGTCGCTGCAACGCCAACCCCGCACAGTCAGGGTCGGCGGGATCAGGCCCCTGGGTTCAGCTCGGTATTACCAGCTACGGCGACAACGCTTCACGTGATACCCGGATGATCTGTGCCGCTCCGGATGGCGCCGGGTTCTACACCCACGCAGCACGGTACTTGGACTTTATCAAAAAGACCACGGGAATCAAGAGCCTAGCGGCATCCTGCAATGGCAACGAGCTAGTCACAGCGCGAAGCAGCAGTGCCCCATCCAGCTCAAAACAGCCACCAGCCATGACTCTTCTCTGCTCAGTGGCACTGATACTAGTTGCTGCTTTTCCTTTTATACTCTAAAACCAATAATTATAGCGGCATATTGTCGTGCTTCTTGAGCGGATTGGCCAGTTTCTTGTGCTTGAGTATCTCGAGCTCCTCAATAATGCGGCGCCGAGTAGTTGATGGCTGAATAATATCGTCCAGATACCCGCGCTGAGCAGCCGGCAGTGGGTTGGCAAACAACCGGTTGTACTCTTCCTCAGCAGCCTTTCGCTCATCCGGCTTGTTCCTCCACAGAATCTCGACCGCGCCCTTGGCGCCCATGACAGCAAGCTCAGCGGTAGGCCATGCGAAATTGACATCGCCGCGGAGCTGCTTCGAGCTCATCACGCACTGCGCGCCGCCATAGGCCTTTCTCGTAGTAACCGCGATCTTGGGCACAGTGGCCTCGGCATAGGCATAGAGGAGCTTGGCACCCTCCCTAATAATCCCGCCATGCTCCTGCTGCGTGCCGGGTAGGAACCCCGGCACATCAACAAAGGTAATGAGCGGGATGTTGAAGGCATCGCAGAACCTCACAAAGCGCGCCGCCTTAACCGACGCATCAATATCGAGGACACCCGAAGACACCAAGGGCTGGTTGCCCACGACACCGACGCTCTGCCCGCCGATCCTAGCAAAGGCCACAACAATGTTGCGAGCAAAATCCGGCATAATCTCAAAGAACCGCCCGTCATCGACGATCCGTCCCACAACACCCTTAATATCATACGCAGTGTGCGAGTCAGACGGCACCAAGGTGTCCAAAGCAGCGTCGGCACGATCCACGGGATCCGCAGTAAACCGCAAAGCAGGTGGTTCGCGGTTAGACTGCGGCAAGTAGGAGAGCAGCTCGCGAGTAGACGCCAGCGCCACCACATCGTTGTCAAAGGCATCATGGGCCACACCCGATTTGCGCGTATGTGGCTGAGCACCACCCAGCTCCTCTTGCGTCACCGTCTCATTTGTCACTGCCTTGACCACATCTGGCCCCGTAACAAACAGATACGACGTCCCGCGGACCATAAAAGTAAAGTCAGTCAGCGCCGGCGAGTAAACAGCCCCACCAGCACATGGGCCCATGATCAAAGAAATCTGCGGGATAACTCCGGAAGCCATAACATTTCGCTGGAATATCTCGCAGTAGCCAGCCAGCGAGTCCACGCCCTCCTGGATACGCGCCCCGCCAGAGTCGTTGAGCCCAACTACCGGCGCCCCCACCTGCATAGCGCGATCCATGATCTTGCACACCTTGGCAGCAAACGTGCGAGACAAAGACCCGCCAAAGGACGTGAAGTCCTGCGAAAACACATATGTAGTGCGCCCATTCACCTTGCCAACTCCCGTGACCACGCCATCGCCAGTGATCTTTTGCGACGACATCCCAAAGTCAGTACACTGGTGCTCAACAAACGCGTCGTACTCGCGGAATGTACCAGGATCAAGCAGCAGGGAGATACGCTCTCGCGCAGTTAGCTTGCCCTTATCGTGCTGAGTAGCAATACGTGCAGTGCCGCCACCCAGAACTGATGCCTGGCGCTTCTTCTCGATGCGTGCCTTGACCTCCTCGCCCTTGGTGTTTGCTGTCGCGTATCTGCGAGCTGGAACAAGCGGCATACGTAGCGCCATTCTCGGTGCCGTGCGAGCAGCGGTTAAGCGCAACATTCTTAAAAGATGAAAATAGCTGTAGATAATGGGTGATAGGAGAAGAAAGAGAAAAAGCGAAAGGCCCTGGCAGCTTTTTTCCCACGATGTCTCGTCATCCCCCCCCGCATCCTGAGCATGGATGATTTTTAGATCCGATACATAGTACGTTAATCGATAGACATTCAAAAAAGATAAAAGATGTTTAGTAAGGCCCATGCTGCTGCTGCTGCTGCTGCTGCTGCTGCTGCTGTTGCTGTTGCTGCTGCTGCTGCTGAGGCGGTGGTGGCGACTGTTGATACTGAGATCCCGGAGGCGGCAGAGACACCGGAGCCTGGTACTGCGATACAGGGGGCTGGTACTGCGATACAGGGGGCTGGTACTGCTGATACTGAGCAGCCGGTGCCATCGACACCTGTTGATACTGCGACACAGGAGGCTGGTGCTGCTGAGATACAGGAGGCTGCAGATACTGCTGTGAGACCGGTGGCTGCGCAAACACCTGTTGCTGCGGCTGCAACGACTGTACCTGAGGTGAATGCTGCTGGTACTGCTGCTGAGGAGCCACCGCATGGCTAGGACCTGCACCCGCGCCACTCTCCGACCCCGTAGTATGAGACGCGCTGCCCTGCACCCAAGCAGCAGTGTGTTCATACGACGACGAGTACGTGCCATCAGTACGTGGCGGCAGCACCTGCCCATCCTGCTGCGCAATCGAGTACGGCGGTGGCAGCGCAGCCGTGCCAGCCGGTGGTGGCGCATACCCAGCACCGGGCTGTTGCCCAGCAGTCTTCAGATCAGGATTGGGGCTCGGAACCTGGCCCGGATTATCATATTCCGGCAAATCGTAGGAATACGGGTCAGCAACGACATCCTCCCTCCCATCCCCCTCCTCCTCATGGCCACGCGTTCCACCAGCAGCACCAGCAGAGGGGCCAACATAGCTGCGGTAAGTCACGCCGGGACGCATCTGCGGACGTATCTCAGGGGGCGGTACAAGAGCCATACTACCCTGATGTGGTAGCTGGGGGTAGCGCAGCGGCGGAATGTTGATAATATACGGCGTGGCAGTACCCGAGCAGGCCTCGTTCTCGACATAAAAGAAGGAGAGCAAACCAGGGCGCTGGCGGTCATTATCGAAATCATGCTCAATAATAATGCCATAGGAGCGACGTCCCAGCAGCTTCTGGTTATTGTTCGGCGGCGGCAGCCCATTAACATCCACATTGAACGTATGATAGAGCTTCTCCTCAGTCATCGAATCAAACGGCGCCGATTTCCCCGCAAAATGGTACGCCCTCAACGTTAGCGAGTCCGCCGGCTCCTGCACCAGCCCGGATACCGTGAGCTGGATCATTGAGCGGTAGTCCGACACAAACCCACGCTGCTCAGGGTACTTGCGCGGATCATACTTCGAGTCGGTATAAGTGCGGAAATGCGCTGCTGACAGGCAGTTAACATGGCCCGAGGCAAAGGTAACACGACACGACCGCCGCTTGGCAAACCCCTGCAGCGTGCGCACGACAAACGAGCGCTCTGACTTGTGCAGTGCCGAAGTCCAAAAGTCATTCAGCTGGGTAACCGCCACGGGCTCCCCGAACCTGTCCTTCGACACCCAATCATTGCGCGCCTGCTTGGCATTAACCGCATAGGAGATAATCGATGTCAGTCCCGACGAGCTGGCGCTACGCAGCAAAGACTCAAAGTTCTTTGTGCGTGGGAAGATGACTGGGTTAGACGCCACGACTATGAGACTGGTTGCGGTCATTGGCACTCGCGCCTCAAGCTCAGCAAACACAATGTCGTAGGCATGGCGGTCAATGATCCCCGCCGGCTGCCGCTCAGTGCGCGTATCCAAAGTGAGCAGCGCCGTATAGGGGCCCAGCTTCTTAACCGAGTGGTATCCCTCGCCCAAAAACCCATGCTCATTATGCGCCAGCGTTGGCGTCGTGTGGGCCTGAAACAAAGCATAGTACTTGGCACCTACGTGGCGGATCCCATTAAACACCGGCGAAAAGTGCAGCGCCTGCGTATACGACCCATACCCCGGGAAGATCTCTGCATCAGGTGTAAACGAGTACGGCATAGCCGCTGCCGCCTGCGCAAACAGCCCCTGCGCTTCCTGCTCCATCGGCATGCTCGACCCCACGCCGAACCACTGCCGCAAGTACTCCAAGAAATACCATCTCTCAACTGCCGCCGCCATATCAGCTGTCCACTGCACAAGCGGCCTCCTAGCCGCATCGGCTGCCAAAAACGGCCTCAGCACAGGCTCGCAGTCGTCCCAGACCCCGTCACCGGTGAACTGGCCGCCAGTGCCAATCCACACGTGAAAGGGGTTCGCGCGATGCTTAGCCATCAGATCACGGAACACGGGTCCGGATCCCCTCAGCGCAGCACGAGCCGACTCTGGCACACGTCTGGCAAACTGGGCATTGCTAGTAACACACATGCGCCACTGTGACGCCTGTGCCGGAATGCGGAACGAATAAGTAGTCCGCGCCGAATGCGACTGTATCGCCGCCTCATCCGCCGCCCAGTATACCTGGTACTGGACGTCGGCCTCGTTCTCCTGCGGCAGGGGCAGCGTAATGTCAGCGCGCCAGAAAGTGTATTGGAATGTGGGCTCCGTGTATATCGCCCGCGTCACAAACGTCTTGGGCTTGCCCGCCCCCGGCCCATGCTGCACGTCGTCCCATACCTCCACCACTGGTGCCTGCTGAACGCTGCTTGCCACGGGTGTCGGACCCGCATGCATCGCCGCTCCAGTAGCAGGAAAGGCAGAGGAAGAACTGGGTCCCACGCTCGCTGCCGGACCCGGGCCCGCCCGGCGTCCATGCACCAAGAACGCCTCGTTAGTGAGTATCAGAACCGACCCATGCCACAGTGCGCGCTCCAGCTCGACATCGACAAACTGCACCATAGGCCCCACCATGGCTGGCAGAGCCGGCATACCCATCATAGGCGGCGCATTCTGCTGCTGTGCTTGCATAATACGACCCTGCTCGCCACTGCTGTCAAATGACTCACGCTGCGGAGCTTGCTGCTGCTGCATGGTACCAGCTCCATAAACCACTGGAGGCGGTGGGCCATATCCGGGGGCATAATTTGCCGCTCCGCCAGCAGCGGGGGGAGGGCCGGGGTAGCTGCGAGTGGGTGCAGTAGTCACATGGACGGGTGTCCCGTGGTTGCTACTGCTTTGCGAGCCCAGCTGCAAATTGGCCAGCCGAGCTGCGGCACCCGTTATGTCATCGGACGACCCAGGATGCTGCTGCTGCATGGGAGGAGACGAGTAGGCCGCGCCTCCTTGAAACTGCTGTTGCTGCTGCTGCTGGTCGTTCATGCCGCTAAAGGGATTTGTTGGAGAAAATGACTGCTCAGCCCCAGGTGGCTGCTGCTGATAGTGTTGTAGAGGAGGAGGCGGGTGACCGCTATTATCCATACCAAAAAGAATATAAAAGTAGTGAATTTAGAAAAAGATAAAGAGAGAGACAAAAGAGAAAGGAAAGAAAGGAGCACAGCCCTTTAAAGGGAGGATGCGCGGAGCTTGATTTTCTTTGTATCCGCCGTCACGTGCGTCTAGTGCAGTCTAGTGAGGCACTCGACCAAGCCGATGACATAGTCCAGGGTAACGCCCTCCTCGCGAGCAGAAATATCAGACACAGCCATTTGCCCAAGAACCACAGCCTCGCCCTCAACCTCGACTCTAGCGAGCCCAGTCCAGAATTCCGCTTTTTTAATTCTCTCCGCTGCCTCTCTTCTCTTGGCATCCACCAAAGCGCCACCGCCCTCAAAGACGAGCCGCTGCATCTCGCCAGAAAGATCCAGAAAGCGCTCAATCAAATCGCCATCCAAGAACCCATACGCGCGACTACTCCTCTGATCACTGACATACGACCGCCAATCGTCGTAGTCCCACAGACCGGGAGTAGGTAGCAGATGAGCCATATTGGTCTGGAGTCGGTCGAGGATCCGTCCAATCCGCCCATCCTCCACGGAGGCAATGACGCCAATAGCGCCCTGCACAGTACCAAATACCATGTTAGCTCGGAACACGTCGGGAAACTCAGGATCGGCCAGGTCCATCACCAAGGACCCACGCCGAATCACATTGACCTGATCGCCCAAATGCCACCTCCCCTCGACATGCAGCCTCGACTCTGCAGCCCTAGAGAGTGATACCCGGAATACGTTGCAGTACGCATCGGCCACCAAAAACCTCTCCCGCTGCTCGCCACTGCCAAATACCTGGCTATGGTGAGGCACGGGAACGCGTCCGCCAATCCCAGTCTCCTCATCAATCATATCAGGGTACAGTCGCTCAGTACACAGGGGCGGCGGAACGGCAGCAACAGAGGTAGTCCACACGCCCGCATAGTCTCTCGCCACTGGAGCCAGACGTCTGCGTACCAAGCCAGAGTTACTAACAGCCTCCTCGTAATGGAAGACAAAAACAGAAGTCATGACATCTCCCACAATAATATAGTCGCCATGCGCAGCCACCGACAAGGCAGCAATCTGCGTTTGCTCCGAGCACAACGCCACCAGCTCATACTCTGAGCCACCGCTGGTCTGCAGTTGCCATCCCAGCAGAAGCAATCGGCTGCCAATCGTCGCCAAAACCATGCCCCGGAACGGCAACAGTGAGTAGACCGCACCCATACCAGCAAAGCTCCCTGCAACAGAGATGCGACAAGCGCGAGCATCCCACTCCAGCACCAAAACACGGCCACGCTTAGCATCGTCTTCGCCGGGCAATACGATCGACGTCCCCAGCATAAACACGTCCTCCAGAGGTGCCATTTGCGATTCCCTGCGATCAGCCCGAGATGAAGGCCGCTGCATCGACGTCAGAGTAGCCACACACAAGCTCTCCGGTATCTCATACGGCTGTAGCAACAGGCTGTCCAGAATATCGGCAGGCTGCGCACCACCGCCGTCACCGCCAAACACAGTGAATCGAGCTGCCTCGGGTGGCGGGGTGCGACTCAACAGCTCGCTCGACCCAGCCTTCCATGGCGCCAAGTCCCGGGATTCACCATCAAGCGGGTGAATGGTAGCAACACCATAGACAACCAGCGCCGCATTAAAGGCCAACCGGTGGGGGAGCGCCCAGGGGGGCAATGGGCGAGGACGCACATGCAGGCGCTGAGCAGGATCAGCACGGCCCAGGGTCAGCTTCGACTCAGTCACTAAAAGCAGCAGGGCATCGTCGGGATACATCATCGACTGCACGGCCGCCGCACAGCGAATATCCTGAGCATCGACGTTGGCACACATTAGCCTACCTAATCCATCAGCCGGTCTGTGCGCAAACAATACAGCAGAGTGATCGCTCGCAGCAAACACACTGGCCTCGCCGTGGTTGATAAACCTTGACAGCGCCAAGGGACGCGATCCCAGCCGCACGTTTTTGCGCTCAGTTACTTTGGGACGGTCACCCAGCGCCATGGAGAAATGGTGTAGGCGCCCGTCGCCCCCGCCCACTAACACGTAGGCTGTGCCACCCAATGAGCACATCAGCACCGATCGCAGCAGCCCCTTGCCCACGCTAATGGTCAGTGCTGGAGCTAGGCTGGGCAGGGCCAGAAGAACCACGTCATTGGAGACCCATAGCCCCACAGCGACATACGCTGACCTCTGATCGCCATTCCACGAGTACATGTCGATGCACGACACAGCATGGGACAGCTGCTTCTGAGCCACATACTCTATCGTCGTTCCCCGTACTTCCAAGTACGCTACTAGTGACCCGCCAATGGCTACAGCAATTTGGTCGCCACAAATAGATGCCGCACTAATCGCCACCAATCGGTCAGAGGGCTCCCACACAGCACACCGCCTCCATCCCGTGCTGGTAGGCTGGAGCATGACCACGCCACTTGGCGTCACTTGTACGGCATGTTGTCCGTCACGTGTCAGCCCTGCCACCAAAGTCAGTTCGCCAAATCGCCATGACTCGCTAGCTGAGAGCTCCTCCAGCTCCACAGAGTCTCCGCTCGACAGCTCAGCCCACCCCATCACCCGCGTGCAGTCCACTAGGCTCAAAACCATGACCACGTATCGAGTCAGCTCCACCGAGTCGGTCTCTGCCAATCCTGGGATCTCAGCAGTAAATGACCACGCATCCACGACGCCGCTGACGTCAATCTCAGCTACACTCTCAACGCCCACGCCATTGCGCACTAAGCGCAGAGCCGGCGTAGTTCGCTGTCCAGTGCACGCCACAATACTGCCATAGCTCCCACCACTGATCTTGCCTCCAGTCGAGTCATTACCACTCATGCCTGCAATGCACAGATCCACTACAGGAGCCAGGTTGGGGAACGATTCCGCCAGTTCAATAAAAGTACTAGGCCTCTCAGTCTCTACGCGGCTTGTGCCCAGCGGATAAGCCAAAATGTCATCAACGTCGCAAAGCTCAGCTTCTTCGCCCCGTGGCTCAGTGTAAAGACGAACAACAGCGTGGTCGCCACAGTGTGAACCCACAAACAGCCAACCATCGCTCATATACGACAGTCCTGACGCCACCGAGGTAGTGCCCAGTCGCTCGACAACCATATTCTTAACGTGCCCATTACGGTCGTACTCAAAGACAATCAGCGACAGGATGCCCGTATCGTCAGCCAGCAACAGCCGCTCAAGCGACTTTATATCGACCCACTCGAACGCAGTCGCCATAGCCGCGCGCTTCGATATCGACAGCGGTGCCCGCTTAGCAGCTACAACAGTTAGCGCATCCTCGCTTACCACGAGCACCGCCCCACGCAGCAAGGGAACAATCATATTGGACGTCTGATCAACGTGGTCGCTAGTCCACAGCGACTGGGGCCGCAGTTCGCCCAGCGTATCATCGACAGAGTATACGTGTACTTGACGCGCCATATTCGCGTCCTCATAAAGCACAGCAAACGCAGGCCGTTGAGCAAACGACCCACCACGACGGATAAACTGTAAATCAATCACTTTGAGCTCTCTAATATATCGCGTAAGAGCCGGGTACATGTCGCTACTACGCACAGCATGCGCAGCCATCTTGCCCTTACCCAGCGACCCGTTCCAACTAGGAACCCGATGCCCGTCATCTTCGTCGTCGTCCGGTTGGAGGTAAGAGGGAATCCGCAGTCCGCCTACCAATCGCTCATGCACGATATAGGGAAACTGCTCTTCATCGTCATCGTCACTCATTGGCAAATAGCCACTCATCCTATCGCATCCTGTCGACCTTATCAACGACCGCCAAACAGAGTCACCAGACATACCGACAAGGGGGAAAAGATGGACAATTCCCTGATACGCGTAGACAATAACAAGTCTGCATTCATAGTCCACAGCAACTAGCTTAGTTTCGGTTGCAGGTCGACCGGTATGCTCGATGATCACGCCCGAGCTCTCTGTCAAGATTGTTTGCTCTGTGGCATCCCACGATAATACTGCAAACTTGTACCGGGCCGCCTCGCAGCTCATAACTAGCACTAGGCACGTTAGTCGATCGTCGGGGTGGATTACATGGAGCGACGTTATCTGCCCATGGAAATTGTACGACCCAACTAGTTGCACCAAACCTAGTACTGCAAATAATTCTAGCTGATTTCCTTTGGCTACCAACAGATTCGTCTCTTTGGGTGCACGGAACCGCCCGCTGACGCAGCTGGTCACCGAGCTCGCTTTGTGAGCGGAAACAATGTACTGGTACTGCATTGACTGAAAAATATGTAAAAGTGGGAAAATGCATACACTGAAGAAAGAGAAAAAAAAACCCATTTTGAAAACCGCGCTTGCTTGACGCGTTTCTTGATCAGAGCATACCCATACTTTGGTGCCAGATCCAGCTGATTTCTTGATCATCGCTTTTCGGGCAGTAGAAACAGCACGAAAATATCCACTACACATTCGTATATTTCTATTTAAAATGAGCGCATCGACGGTATCTGCAGAATACAAAAACGCTACCGACCCATCCTCGACATTTGTTATGGCGGAAAGCGCGTCTGGGAACAACCTGGTTGGTGCACTGGAGCATACGCAGGGACAGCTCAATGCAAAACTCACAGCAATGATGTCAGCAGAGAAGAACAACCAAGAGCCCGAAACTCCGCACTCGTCAGCCGATGAAGACAATGACAGCATGAACGACTAGCTTCAAAATGCCGAATAGAAATATCTGTAGCAACCCACACCCATTCTAAACATATTCACTGCGAGTGAGTATCTTGTATTTTTTTATTTGTTGCGCTCTCACATGTGTTCATATGTATGTACATGTATGCTTACGGACATACATCAGGATAAGCGCGTGAAATAAGCACAATGCCTGGGGGCACATGAAGCGGGCGTTTTGTGCCTGCATAAAACTACAACAATGCCCATGAATTCACACACGCTCCTTTTATTTGCAGTGGCTGGCGCTATCAAAGGGCACGGTGGAATTTGATAAGCAATTGTTCCCTACGCTCAGACTGTATAAAAAAGGGGGGATCATGCATGTTGGTTACACGTGCGCATACCCTGGAGGTATCCCACCAGAGCACCAATTGTTTCTTGTCGGAGCAAAACCATCCTATAGCCGATGTCTTTGCAGTCAACATCTCACATGTCCTTTTTAAAATTTGCTTTATTTTTGGTCCCGCCTGACTTGCAAGACTTTATTCTTTGTGAGAGGACGGCGTGGTCCTCTTTGAAACCTGCGGCCCTTTGGCCACGAATAAGAAAAAAAGGAAAAAGGAAAGGAAGTGGGCGCTGATTGCGGCCAACTCCGGCAAGCATGTAAAAATAAACCACTGCTGGCCTACAGTGCCAGATCGCTTCTTCCTTCAGTCCAATCAAAGACACCTGACTGGCCTCGCGACGATGAAGGAGACCAGGTGCTAGTCAGCATGAGTGCTCATTCAGCACCATGAATGCCTACACAAATTCCTTGCATTCCGTGTTCTCATGAGAATGCCTCCCTATCTGTCCCAAATCAAAGCACATCCTTTGCTCTCCGAATAGAGCATGATCACCTCGACAGGCAAGCCAGAAAGGAAGGGGGCGGTATGCAACACACCCTACCCCTTTCCCTCAAACGAGATTTCCTTTTGTGGGCAACCAGGGAAGAAAGCACACAAAGATGGCAATAAAAACAGGTGTCTTCCCTTCAAAGAGCTCCTTTTTTGTTCTCCCGCCTTTTATGTCACAAGAGCAGCCGCCAGCTGCGGCAGCAGTCAACAAGCCTTCTTTTACACCCGCTTCCCAGCCCGCCTTTGTCCGATTCTTAAGTATGCCCACCAAGAGAAAAAGGCGGGGAGGGAGCTCTTTTTTCCTTTTATAAACGCAAGGGTATGTACAGCAACATGAAACAGGAAATTTTTTTATCCACTACCCCCTTTTTTTCTACTTCATCTTACGCGCACCCTTTTTTACACTAATACTTTTTTGAAACTGGCACGCTCTACTCGTTTATGGATAACTTTACCTACACATTGGACGGCTCCCAGTGCTGCGTCCCCAGTGCTGCTCGGCGCAGCTGCCGCCGTGGACCCAATACTCGTACAGCAACTACGGCCACGGCCGCCCACGCCACGGCCACCATCTCCACTAACAGCGCTAGAGCTTTGCCGGTTGCCAGGGCAAAGCGCACTCGCAAGCAATGGGTAAACCCGCTTGCTGACTCGCTTGGATTATCCGTAGAGCCTAGTTGCAGCGTTTGCAACTGCCTAATGGATAGCTGGGATTTGTACTTTGACCACATTATGTTTGACCAAGTGCACAATGAAAACCTTGCTCGCTCAACAGCAGCAAATACCGATTCTCGCACCAAACCCACCGCACCCACTGCATCCTCGCCTTCGTCTTCCTCTTCCTCTATTCAGTATATGAAGAGTGCGATGGGGTCGCCAGTCGAGAACCAGTCCTCTTCTCCTCTTATGTAAGAGTGCAGAGCAAAACAAAAGGCACCTATTTATAATTTCATGTTTGGCTGGGAGCTACCGGCTATGCCTCCTTTCCCTTCAACTCATCTGTAAATATACTTTTCTATCACATACCCCAACTCATCCGACTATGTGTGGCTGGTGACCCAATTGGCTGGATTAACGACGGCTCTTCAGGTGCACACCGGCCACACTAGCAACCCTTGCCTTGCTAGCAGCGAGGAAAAAAAAAAAAGAACACTCACATGATGCTTGTCTTTTGCTAAAGAAACAAGCTAGTCGCTTGTAAAAAAGATTTGCCTTTGAGCGCCTTTGCTTCTTTTAGCTCGGGATTAAAATGCCCTTTCTTTTCAGCCGCCGCTGCTGGTGCCAAGAGAAAAAAGAAAGAAAAAAGGTAAGAGCTTTTAAAATCACCTGCTCTCCTACTTTGCCTTGCCTGTTTTTTTCTCTTGCATTTACTCACTTTCCTTTTTCTTTTGGGCTATTGACAATGACTGGAATTTTAATTGCGAATACTGTGGACGAGCTTCAGAGGTTGGTGTTGGCAGCGGCACCAAACCAAGTTCATGATATCTACGTGATTTCCTACTTTAACTATCTGGATAGAAATGCACAGACCGAGGCCCAAAGTCTGTGCGAAAGGCAAAGCCACCCTCTGTGTATTTTCACTGGAGAATTTGACAGTGCTATTCAAGCAACTCACGGCGTAGACAATTTCCAGCTACTGACGCTGCCATTTAATGGACTTCTGCAATTCTATGAGCACATGGAGCATAAAAGAATGTCTCACAGACTAATTGCTCCCTTTGATTAGGCGATACGCGGTCTGCACTGCATAGACCAGCCAGGTAATCCACTTTTTTGTCCATGTCACCAATTCATTATTTCTTGTCCCCAAGGCAACATATAGAGCTTCTTAGTTTTGTTCTTAGATATCAAATAAAATGTACATGCGAGCTAATTGAAACGAGTTTGTAGTTGTTTAGTTATGCGCAAGCAATGGAGGCCTTTGTAAGCTATGGTTGTTGTACTGTTTGTAGCTTACAGCTACACCCATTAAAGTAAAATAGCGGCACCGAGTTGCTTGCACTCTAGTCCATTGATTAAGACAACCGTTTTTTCTTGTGTACACTGTTAACCACTTGGTACAATTTCATGTTAATAAATATGCAATATCCTAAAACATTGCGATTGATACAATCATAAGCCATTGATCGTATGCGGATGTTCAGCACTTCAATTTCCACTTTCAATGGGCTCAAGGCCCTTGGTATTAGATAAAAGTGCAAAGCAGATTGCTGAGCCATGATTATTACGTGCTGCATAGTGCGTACAAGCAATTGAATCTACCATCTCATGATTGGATTAGCTTTTCAAAAAGACCCTGCTTCCTTCAAGAGTGTCGTTTGTGAGCACATGTGCCAATGGTTTTATTGTTTTCATTGATACCCTCTCAATATGCTTGTAGCCAATCTTTTATGCTTGGTACCTGCTATAAGAAAGGCCACTGTTCTTTCGCTAGTCAGTTCTGGCACTTCCATTCAAACAACACTTTTCTCTTTCTCCCAAACGCCACTCGCTTTTCCTATTAATATGTTTATTAATTTCTATAGACGCACTCTCAAAATTGGCCCAGAGAGCCCAGCAGTCTTGGTCCCTCAAGCAAGGGCTATCCTTGCTAGCAAGAACTGGCAATTCTTTCTTGCTTACGGTATTGGCGGATCTCTGAGCGGTCTGATGGCGCTCTTTCTAGTCGGTGTGTACTTTTGGCGCCCAGCTCTGGTTAACCGCGTGTCCTTGCGTCTAATATTTGCCATTAGTATCTACGACTTTATTGTGTGCATCTTACAAGCCACTGCTAATAACCAAGGCATTTCGAGCAAATGCCGTGCAACAATGTTTTTCAGCGCATTCTTCGGCTATGCTAGTGTCTACACATCTTCCTCGATTGCTTTGAACCTTCACCTAACGCTCTTCCGTCGCAGCAGCTACGCGTATTTGCCGTCATACGTTGAGTATCTCTATTTTATCATTCCTCTGACAGTCTCACTTTTACACTGGACTCCGCCAGTTATCTGGGCTGCTGTGCACGGCTACTGCTCGGCATTTGAACCCATCGATATTGGCACAATATCGTACATCCACTATGTGGTGTTCGTGCAGCTTCTTCTACCGCTGCTGGCTCTTTTATTCAACGTTGCTGTTTCTTTTCGCGTTATTACAATGCTGTTGATACAGCAGAGGCAAGTTAACCGGTCGCTAAGGGAAGCAATGCAAAATACGCGCAAGCACATAATTGGTAGAAGCAACGAAAATGGCACAAGCACCTATGTGCTGGTAGAAGACGATGGAAGCGGCTACACATCGGCCAAGGCGACAAAGGACTTGGAAGTAAGCCTGATGGTCATCAACAAATTCAACACCGCCGCCATTCGCATAGCTCTGTACCCCTGCGCGCCGATAGCTTGGTGGTTTATAAACTTGTCCTACTACGTCATCCAGTACCCGCTGACTATGACGTACCAAGCAGATGTAGCCACCTTTGTACACATGTCCAGTTTGGCGTGGTTTTCTATGCCAGCTGTCGTATTCGCAAACTTTTTGGTTTTTGTCACTGACCCAGCTCTCCGCAAAGCCATCAAAGAGGTGCAGAAATCGGTATTGGGCCCTGCAAGTGTTCCAGCCAACAAATTGAACGCCGCTTCTAGCCAGCGTCGCCCCGAGTATAGCCATGACACTATCTATTCTGACCACGCGACACTTTGCAGGCCAGAGACAGCAATCTACACCAAAAAGCTCAGCAATACCGCTCCATCGATAGACAAAAGCTCTCTCGAGTCGATATTCGAGCATTCAGGTCAAAATGGCACTGAATCTATAGATCCGTCGGTGCGCTCTACCGCAGTGTTGAATGCATACAACAAGTTGATCCGTCGCCATCCAACAGTTGGTAGCGGCGTCGATGCCAACATGGTATACAGCAAAATGTAACTTCCATAATGTATTTCCAATAAAAAGCTGGGCATACGAACAATCCGTACTAGGCAAAGAACTCGTCTTCATCGTTGTTATCGCCTTTTCCCTCTTCGTCTTCATCTTCACCGCCATCCTTAAGGCCATGAGCAACCGATACTGTACGCAGCATTAGCTTGTTGCTCTTTTTGATCGCCTTGGCATCTTCGGGCGGCACCAATCTCGGATCTTTGGGCAACATGCCCGATTCCATAGCCAGTCTGATCGACTCGCGTATCTGCTGCTGCTTGGCACGCGTCTCGTTGCTAGTCCGTGCGGGATCGGCTGGGAACAGCGAGATATACTTTAGCTGGTCTGGATAGTATGTTGTATAGTTCAAGCTAATAAGCAATTCATTCAGCGCCTCGGCCCTTGCGGATTTGGACTTGTCTTCGGGAGACGATGGTTGCCGAACATCCTTTTCTAGCTTTTCCAGCTTGCGAATAACCTTCTTGCGCTCAATAAACTTTACTCCGCTGTATCTGGTAGCATTGGCTTTGTCAGCCTTGGCGCCGGATAGTTGGTCCTGGAGAATGCCTAATGCCTTTACTCGCCGCTCAACCTCCTGCCGTTTCGTAGATGAAAGTGTAGAACAAGCTAAAAGCCGTTTTGCGTCGCGTAGCTGCTTTTTGCACTGCGAGATGCTAGTGGGAGTCGGCATTTCGCTGTCTTCGTCCTTCTTTGGTCTTTTGATGGTGCTCGGCCTACCGCTGCCAGTGATTCCCTTAGCGGTGGCAGGGTGTTGCTTCGAATTCAATGTGCCTGCATAGGGCTTGCTTCTGGCCGGGAAGACACTAGCGGGCAAGTTGACCTTGGGCATTACGAAGAATAAATTGAAAATCGCTAAACGTGAATGCAAAAAGAAGAGTAGTGAAATTTTCTGCACATACCCACTGCCTGCCATTTAATGCTCGGATCAAATCACGATTGATGGCGATCAACACTTAGGGCTTGGGTGATCTCTGGACATGTCAAATAGCTTTTGCTCAGATAAGCACCTTTGGACAGATTCTCTGCCACATATAAGAATAAACACGTGGCGTTACCGAGTAGTATGTTTTAAAAAATGACAAGTACCAGCACGCCTAAAGACAAGCTGTGCTTCTCGTATAGCGCAAGCACAGCTGCATTAGGAAAATGCGCAAGTCCACATCAACAGTGCGCGTCAACGCTCTGAGCAAGACAAAAATCAAGCAAGCATAAGGCAGTCGACCGTAAAATAACCAAAGTAAAAGAGCAAGAACTAGGGCTGTACCTCAGCTGAGAGCAGCAACAAGGCCACTACGGGTTATGGTACCCTGTTCAATATCAGATTTTTCAAAGTGGCTTGGGAAATGGAAAAAAAAAGACTGTAGCCCTACTACCTGCAAATGTGTCTTTTGCAAGATGCAATCGAGGAGAGCAAAGCACCCTTTTTATCATTCATTTGAGCACGTGTAGGTCTTTTAGCAAGAACGCTAGAGCCGAGATAGTCAAGGGGGTGTGCGTGCCTCACTTTCCTCCCAGTACCCATGCTATTAGACAGTGGAATTAATCCCAAGAAAGTAGAACCATCCCCTCTTTCTCCCAGAACAAGCCTATAGAAGATCTCGAGTCTTCAGTCAAGGAACAAAAAGTCAAGCTATGAGGATCTGCTCCAATCCTCACTTACTTCAAGCTCAAGCCATTAACAGCAAAAAAATCCATGAATGCGGGACCAACACCAGGTAGTCACTCATCCACTCGTCCAAAGTACAAAAACTTGTACAATAGAGTCGTGACCACAAAATAGGTAGAGCCACTTCATATTATTATCCTTCAAGCACAATTCAGAAAGTGATCGTGAGGAGGCTGTTTATGGAAGTGCCACTTCTCCTCTCTCCAGGCAACTATGCACACCCTAAGGGTGGTTGGAAACTCCTCTGGCACTTTACCTAGAAAAGGGGTTTGCCGACATGAAAAACATGCCAGTTCCCCGACTCAAGCCTTTGAAAAATAGAGGAAAGTCCTCCATCAAGTGCATGCCTAAGAAAGCAAATTGCAAGCCAAGCAAGTCAAGGGAAGCAAGGCTAACTTTTTATTCAAGCGACATGCTTTTAAAGCGCGCCTAACCAGCCTGTTAGCGCAATCCTCCAAGAAAACTCACAAATGCGAAAAAGGGGTTTTGAGTATCCCTTCAATCAAGATGCAAGCCTCTCAAAGCAGATAATAGTATGAAAGTGGTGGTGGCTTATATCTCCCCTGGTCACCAACCTGAAGTAAGATAGTATTCAAATCAGGGATTACAGCAACAAAGACATTGTACCCCAGCTACCCTCTACAAGCAGTCCTTTAGGTGAGTAACTACCTCTAAGAATGGCAAGAGACGTCTCTGCTTACACATCCACTTGCACACAAGAGCTGCTGAATGATAAATACCCACTATCTCTCTATCCTCCCCAGCGAACCGAGTGCAAACAAAGACAGAGAAATGCCCACTTTCTTTTAATCTCTCAATGAGACATGACTAATATGTTTTGACAAGAAGAATGCAGCTGGCGCACAATGCTGGGATGTAGATGGCCAAATCCACATCCTAACTAATTGCACGTCCCATCCTGTGGGCCTGGGTTCGATTCCAATAGTTGCTGGCAGGTATTTTTTGTGACAAATTAACTCGTTTCTGGCTGTTAAAGCTACAAATAAAATTGGTATTTTACCAATATACCTTTAATAAGTTTTTTATCATCATTTACCAATATATTTTTAATAATTCTTCTACCATCATGCCGAGCAACGCTATATCATATTGATAGACGGGTGATGCAAATGATAGTATCAACCACAACAAGCAGCTGAATTATCTATTAAGGTGGTGAAATGAAAGTGTTAAAATGTAAAGGCCCTGTCGGCAATCGAGCAGCTATTATCTTCCTTGCACTGGACACGCACCGATTTTTCAAATTTGATGTTACTTGTGTGAATGCCCATGGCTGACAGCTTGACTCGCGATTTCCAGTGCATAGTAAATGACTTGTGTGTCTGGATTGCCGCAAACCAGCTAGCCAGATCATTCGGCAATGTAGTGCTCTGCTCTGAATTCACGCTACGACCCAGTGTTGTTGCGCCATTTACCCCTTGAGCTCGGCGCTGTGCAATGCCACCGACTCCACTATCAATGACTCGATCTGCGCCAAGCTGAATACGAGACACTGGCTGCTCGCTATTCACGCTGTCATGTTTACGTGAGAGTATCCTGTCATCGGCAGCAAGACCAGTGCTGTTGCCTGGGATGGATACCTCAAATGGCGGCCATTTCCACTGCGTTGTGCCGCGGCCAGGCACATGAATGATTTCGGGGTAGTGAATAATGCCAACCACGGTATCGCGCCACAGCAGACGCAGAGGTTCGGTAAACTCAATGCTAACGCCGATAGGTCCGCCCGATGTCAGGTTACCAGCTAGTTGCATCATATACATTGAGGACACATAGGACCCAGAGTCCAGCGACTTGGTATCACTAGTGGGAAGTGGTGGCGGCGTCATGGTGGTGGCATTGGCAATGTCAATAATAGACATGCTGGCTGCAGGCGCCAATTGGCGCTGAACATGGACGGTGCTAATTGATTCAGCAGTGATAGTCACAATGGCGTCTCGGTCGATGCTGGTGGCTTTATGTACACTGCTTGTGATGTGTCGCATCTGGTGGCTGCTAGTAGGCGATAGCAAGATGCTGGCCAGGCTTGGCGCACCAGAGGAGCGCACAAGAGCCCTAGGCAAGGGTGGCACAGCCTGGATAGCGCTTGAGCGTGGCACCACAGCAGTCAATAGCGGCAGAGGCTGTGATGTCACCACATGCAAGCCTTGTGCTCGTTGCACTTGGCTCGGGAAGCTAGCAACACCCATGAACACGGGCTGACTGTCGTGCTCTCCGGGCAGGTGAGGGAAGAGCAGGTCGGGCCTAACTTCTGGCTCGTTCGCTACACGCCCACCATGCATAGCCATCAGGCGAGTGCGGCTAAGCGACCTATCCTCAATCGACAGCACTCGCGAGATCTCGGGTGGCGGAATGGCGTGTAGTGAGGTAACGACCATTGAGAAGTCCTGCAAAGTCGACCGCATAAGAAAAGGGAAGACGCCAACGATCAGAATAACGATCAAGAGAACCAAGAGAATGACCAGCACGGTCAGCACGATACCTAGAGTCCTAAGTGGCCGCAGCTGGACATAGTACATGACTGGGTACAGACACTTGGGTATCCATGGCGCGGGAGGTGCAATGGCTGTCAGAAAGTGCATCTGCGGAGAGGCCTCTCCGCTGGTTTTAGCGCGCTTCTCGCATGTCTGATCAACCGATGCGTCGAACTTTCTCTTAGCGGCTGCTTCCCGGTCCGATGCCGGCAAAAGAGAAGGTGGCGGTGATGTTGCACTGTCGCCAGCATCGGAGCCAGGCGGGGCATTAGCGTGGCCCCTTGGCTTGGAGAGCGCTCCGCGGTATCTGGCGAACTGATGTGCCAATTTCTGGCGCAACCGACGCGTTGACTGAATGGCATTGTAGTAAGGTCTACGCGGGTGATCAATGCTGCTGGCATCCTGCGACCCGGAGCTATAGATGCTACTGCCAGATGGCATCGAAGCGCCCGTAGTGCGAGGCGGTGGCGCAACCGTGTGACTCAGCATCTTATTCTCATTGTAATAGGCGCAGTCGGGAGCAGCAGCCAGCGGTACGGAGCCCTGTAGCATGATATCAACTGCTGCCTGGAGCTCCTGATCTAGTGCGGCCGCTCTCATAGACGCCATTGACTGACCAACAAAACCGCTAGCGACCCCGGGCAAGCTCATATCGGCTGTTGTCATGCTAGCGCCGTCGCTCGAAAGACTGGCCGAAAATGAATCAGTAGCCTCGGTTGTGGCCGACTCCACTTCTACTTTGACATCCAGGGGAGTAAGGGGTTCATTGTGAACGGCGCTGAAATTGGTCGGGGCTTTAAGCTGGCTGTCGCTCGACCCAACAAGAATCTCTTTGATGCGTGGCAATAGCTGGCTATCGGAAGAAAAGGTCTGTATCCGGTGCATAGTCGCACGCTTGCCCATACTGCGGTTGGGAACAAACGTACCAAGTCGCACAGTACTCAGCGACAAGAGCTTCAGGGCTTCCGGCGAAAACGATTTGTCAAACGACAAGTTGAGGATAGAGTCGGTATCCAAGTAGGCCAATCGCTTTTTGGCAATGTCTTCGGGGCTATCGTGTTCCATACCAATAAAAAAGAGGCAAATGGATATGTATAAAGATGTTAGGGTGCGTATGTTGAGCAAAGACAGCAAGGGAAAAAAGAGGCTTGGTGCTTAGAACAGTCAGAAAATGGTGGGGAAAAAAGAAGCACACTAAATGGCCCAAGCCTCGCTCTGGGTGACCGGCAGCATGCCTGATGATGTTCTCGATCCAATATAATAAATGATGCTAATAATACGCCTGTATCTAGAACTTGTCTGCCAAAAGGCGACGCATTCTCAATATAAATAGGGCCCACATGTGTGCCTGAGCCTATTTATCCAATTGCTCCAAAGAGAAAACAGGTGGCCCTAGGCCCCTTTCCCTCTCCCCCGCACGACACATGTTGCTATTTAAGCATCGAATGCGGGGGGGGAGTGGGTTACTGCTTACCAGCTGACTCATACATTCGCTAGTCGCCTCTAGCCCACAGCATCTGTCCCTGGCCAACTCAACCGGTACTAGCAAGGATGTGTGGATCACAAAAGTAAAAAAGAATATAAATCGATAAGAAGCAGGAAAAAAAGGAGAGATGAATGTCCGTCCTTCAAAAAGGGGGTTCAATAGCTGATAAGAGGGCCGCATCAAGGGACACGCATTTAGCGGGCTTTTTTCCGCAGGAAAGCTAAACAAATCCCCCGATTTCGCCACACAGGCGAGTCTGCAGATATTTCCCAGAATTACCACGCTTCTGAGAGTGGGTTTTCTGGCTCCTGATTTACAGTTGATCAGATCACGACTGGAAAATGTTGCTCAGGGGTAGCGATTAAACCCGCGCTTGCAAACATTTTTGTGTTTGCTCAATTTCGGCGCTTGCTTTTTTTGGTTAAATCAATCGTAGATTCAGAATGAAGGCAGACCCTCCTCTGGCTGCTCGCGAGCATCTCGAGCACAGACGGCTGGCGGCAGGCGCGCTCGATAATGCAGACAGTCTGCTACTGGGGTTAGGTAATGGCAGCGGCGAAGGTATGGACGCGAGCAAGCTGAGTGAGCCAATTCCCACAGCAGAAGACAAGTGGCAGCTGCTTCCGGCATTTCTGCGCGTGAAGGGGCTGGTCAAGCAGCACATTGACTCATTCAACTACTTTATCGAGGTCGACCTGAAGAAGATTGTCAAGGCCAACGAAATGGTAACATCGGATGTGGACCCGGCGTTCTATCTGAAATACACGGGGATTCGGGTGGGTATGCCCGAGCGGCTGGACCCGGATGCGGCAAACCGGTCGATTACACCGCACGAGTGCCGGCTGCGCGACATGACCTACGCAGCGCCTGTGGCTGTTGACATTGAGTACACACGAGGCAAATCACGTGTTATTCGCAAGGGCGTGGTTATCGGCCGGATGCCTATCATGCTGCGGTCGGCGCGGTGCGTGCTGTCGGGCCGCACTGAGGCAGAGATGGCTAAGATGAAAGAGTGCCCGCTTGATCCTGGCGGATACTTTGTCGTGCGGGGTACGGAGAAGGTGATCTTGGTGCAGGAGCAAATGTCCAAGAACCGAATTATTGTGCAGCCCGACAACAAGGGGTTCATGGCGGCCAACGTCACGTCGACGACGCACGAGCGCAAGACCAAGACCTATGTGTTTATTAAGAACGGGCGGCTGTACCTCAAGCAAAACATGATTGGGGAGGACATGCCGCTGGTTGTGGCAATGCGCGCTATGGGGTTGACTTCGGATCGGGAGATTGCGCAGCTGATAGCTGGAGAGGACCCGCTCTACCTCGATCTACTGATGCCTACGCTGGAAGATGGAGCGGCGTCCAAGCTCTTTACGCAGCGCGCAGCCCTGGACTACATTGGGTCCAAGGTTAAGGGTATGGGGCGTCGCCCTGGTACGGCACGGCGGGCGCCTTTCGAGGATGCGCTGGACGTTCTGTCCAATACGGTGATTGCTCATGTACCGGTTATTGGGGGCGACTTCCGTGCCAAGTGCGTGTATGTAGCGATGATGGCTCGGCGTGTGCTGCAAGCGGTCAGTCGTGACAACATGACCGATGACCTGGACTACCTGGGGAACAAGCGGTTGGAGCTGGCTGGGCAGCTGATTGCCTTGTTGTTCGAGGATCTGTTTAAGCGGTTCAACTCTGATCTCAAGCTCAATGTGGACAAGGTGCTGAAGAAGCCCAATGTGGCACAGGCCTTTGACGTGTACAACCAGCTGCAGTGCCACGGCGACCTCATTACGCAGGGGCTGACTAGGGCGATTAGCACGGGCAATTGGTCGCTGAAGCGGTTCAAGATGGACCGTGCGGGAGTTACGCACATTTTGTCGCGCCTGTCGTATATTTCGGCACTGGGCATGATGACGAGGATCAGTAGCCAGTTTGAAAAGACTCGCAAGGTGTCGGGCCCCCGCGCTCTGCAGCCGTCGCAGTGGGGTATGCTGTGCGTCACTGGCGATACCGAGGTGATGCTGGATAACGGCATGGATGTTGCTCGCATCTGCGACCTGGCCGACGGCTCGCGTGTATCGACCATCGACCCTGCTACCCTTAAGGTTACGGGCAGCAGCATCGATCACTGGTTCCGCACAACGCCCAAGCGCCTGCTCTGCATTACGCTGGCCGATGGACGCGTCATCAAGGCCACACCAGAGCACCCGCTGCGCGCTGCACCGCTCGATCCTCTGACCGGCAAAGCCGGCGTGCCTGCTTGGATCCATGTGGGCGACCTCGACACTGCTAAGCACGTCTTGCTGGTGTCTCCGCAGCCGACCTACATTGCCCCTCCCGCCAACTACAACTTCCGCCTGACAGCGGCTCAGGTTGGCCAGCTGGAGAACCCGCTCCCAGCTGCGACAATTGGGCGCTTGCAGAAGCTTGAGCTGTTGGATGCTGAGCTGCCCCTCCCCAAGCTGCTGGCAGCGGCGCGCCTGCTCGGTGCGGCTTTTGCTGGCAGATGTCTGGACGGGCGTGAGGACATATGGGGCGGTGAGCTGTGCCTCGGCGAAGATGCCGACGTCACCGCTGTGAACTGTGACCTGGCCACACTTGGCTTCGAGCCTGGCGTGGTGAACTGCAGTCATGAGCAGCGGCAGTTGAGCGTTGAGGCCGGCGCTGGCGCCTTTCTTTACGCGCTGGGAGCACTCGGCGGCGACAAGCAGCGCCAGGCTCATGCTTTGCCGCAGTGGCTGAGAGCTGCTCCAATTCTTGTCAAGCGTGAGTTCCTTGCCGCGCTCTTTGGTGGCGGCAATGACGGCTGCGTGTCAATCTCGTGGAACGAGGGCAAGTGGGAGCCCGCCATGAGTACACTTCAGCTTTATTGCAGTGAGGAGATGCTGCCCGCAACTGAGGCGTATGCAAGCCAGGTCGTCCTGCTGCTTGCCGACGTTGGGGTATCGGCCTCGGTGGCTCGTCGTGTGCGCGACGGCAAGTGCTCTGCTGGGATTCAGGTCGGGCAGGATGGAGGCAACCTCGTCGCGTTCTGCGAGCGTGTCGGGTATCGCTACTGCGCCGACAAGTCGCGCCGCAGCGCAGCGCCGGTTGAGTACCTCAAGATGCGTGAGCACGTTGCTCAGCAGCAGGGCTCGAAGAAGTGGGCTCGCGTGTTTGAGCTGCTTGGCGGCGGCGGGGATGCAGACGCGAGTGCCGATGTGTTTATCGGATGGGACGCGTTCCAGAAGCTGCGCTCGGCCGAGTCACCAGCATTCGTGTGGAGCCCCATTGCGAGCATCGAGGATATCGAGCCCCAGGCGGTGTTCGACTTTAACACAGCATCGGCGAACCACTCGTTCTTTGCCAACAGCATTGTGAGCCACAACTGCCCGGCTGATACACCCGAGGGTGAGCTGTGTGGTCTAGTGAAGAACTTGGCGCTGATGACGCATATCACGACGGACGACGAGGAAGAGCCCATTCGCCGCGTGGCCTATGCCCTGGGCGTTGAAGACGTGTCCTTAATTACTGGCCGTGAGCTGCACGCTGAGGGCACGCACATTGTGTTCCTCAATGGACTGATTTTGGGTATTACGCGGGCTGCTCTGCGCTTTGTGCGCCTGTTTCGCATGCTACGCCGCAGTGGGCGTATTCCGGCGTTTGTCAGTATTTACATTGACGATCATCGCAATACTGTCAACATATCGGCTGATGGCGGGCGTATCTGTCGGCCAGTCATTATTGTCGAGAATGGTGTCAGTCGTATTAAGGATGTGCATATCCAGGAGCTGATGCGCGGAGAGCTGCAGTTTGATGACTTTTTGCGCTTGGGCTTGGTCGAGTACCTGGACGTCAACGAGGAAAACGACTGTATGATTGCTATTTACGATAAAGAGATCAAGACCTATACCACGCATGTCGAGATTGAGCCCTTTACGTTGCTGGGCGCTGTTGCTGGCCTCATTCCTTACCCGCACCACAACCAGTCGCCTCGTAATACCTACCAGTCAGCTATGGGAAAGCAAGCTATTGGAGCTATTGCCTATAACCAGCTCAGTCGCATTGACACGCTTTTGTACTTGATGGTGTACCCGCAGCAGCCCATGGTCAAGACCAAGACTATCGAGCTGATCAACTACGATAAACTGCCGGCTGGACAGAACGGCTCTGTGTTTGTCATGTCGTATTCGGGCTACGATATCGAGGACGCCCTGGTTATCAACAAGTCATCGCTGGATCGCGGGTTTGGTCGCTGCCAAGTTATGCGCAAGTTTACTGCCATTGTGCGCAAGTACGCCAATGGCACCTTTGACCGCGTGTTGGGTCCGCCTAGAACGCCTGATGGCAAGATCCCTGAAAAGTACTCCGAAATCGACGAGGATGGCATGGCCGCGCCCGGCACTCGTCTGGAGTACGGCAAGCTCTACTTGAACAAGGAATCGCCGGTGGATGGCGGCAACGATATTAACGCTGGGCTTGCTGGGTCCAGCGCTGTGTTGCATCGTCCGACGCCACTGACGTTCAAGTATCCGGACCACGGATACGTCGATAAGGTCATGATTACGACGTCGGAGACGGACCAGACGCTGATCAAGTTTTTGCTGCGGCAGACGCGTCGGCCCGAGCTGGGCGACAAGTTCTCGTCGCGACATGGGCAGAAGGGCGTGTGTGGCATTATTGTGCAGCAGGAGGACCTGCCATTTACTGATCGCGGTATCTATCCTGACATCATCATGAACCCACATGGATTCCCGTCGCGAATGACAGTGGGTAAGCTGATGGAGTTTGTGGCGAGCAAGGCTGGCGCCGTCAAGGGCGAATTGCAGTATGGTACTTGTTTTGGTGGCAGCAAGATGGAGGACATGTGTCGTATTCTGGTTGAGAACGGGTATAGCTATACGGGCAAGGACTACGTGACGTCGGGGATTACTGGCGAGCCGGTCGGTGCGTATATCTTTAATGGCGCGACTTACTACCAGCGCCTGAAGCACATGGTTGCCGACAAGATGCATGCCAGAGCTCGTGGCCCGCGTGCTGTGCTTACGCGCCAGCCCACTGAGGGTCGCTCGCGCGATGGCGGCCTGCGTTTGGGCGAGATGGAGAAGGACTGTCTGATTGGGTATGGAGCGTCTATGTTGCTGCTAGAGCGCTTGATGATCTCGTCCGATGTGTTTGAGGTCCATGTTTGCGAGACCTGTGGATATATCGGGTACAAGGGGTGGTGCCAGATGTGCCGCTCTAGTAAGAGCATGGTGCCTATCAAGATCCCCTACGCCTGTAAGCTACTGTTCCAGGAGCTGCAGGCTATGAATATTATGCCTCGCTTGGTCATGGAAGACATTTAGGAATATACTTTTGCTATTGGCGACTGGCACCTTTTTTTTTCTTGGTCAGCGTTTCTTTTTTTTTTTTAATTGGTGACTGATGCTCACTTTTGCTTCTTACTGTCACCAATGTTGTCATTTATTTTTTTTTGATGTGGTGGCCAACGCTTGGCTTTAAAAGCGACAGTAACATTACTTTTTTATTTGGCTATGTTTGCGTGCAACGTGACAATCACATTGTCTAACGAGTAAAAAAGAATAAATTGCGAAATAGACAAAGTTATGAAGCTTTTTTTCTTTCTCTATTATATTCAATGCAGATTCAATGGCGTGGATAATACCATTCAATAGTCTCAAACCGGGGGGAAGAGAGAGCTGAATAGCTCTTGCAGTGCTTCTTTTTTGTTTAATGCGAATTTCAGTGTTGTTTTTCGAGACAATGTCAAACAAGACCATCTCCCTCCTCCCCACTGATTGTTGTTGCTTTTTGTGTAGTATTGTGCTTGTTGTTTGGGTGTATTGCAGTTGCCTGTGCGCCTTTTAACAGCGTGCTGTAGATGGCAGAATGCGGGGAGGGATGGATAAGAATGGGCCAAGGCGGTGAGGCGCAGGTACACATTTTTCTAAAAGTTACAATGAGTGATGCTCTTTTTTTAAAAAAGGAAGGAGGAAAGCCGCGTTTATCCGATCTCTAGCAGGCAATGCGCGCTTTTTTCTTTTGTTTGGTCAATTACGTCGAATGCAATAGTAGTGGAGAAATATTTTGTTAGCTCTAACCAACTTGAAGAAAAACCTTTCCTCTTTCCTCTTTTCCCTCTGTCCTTTTTTTCTCCTGACCGATTACCTTTTTTTCTTACACGTATACATAATTTTGTTAGTTGGGCAATGTCGTTTATCGTGCTTACTCCGCTAGTAGCAAGCGATGATCTGGAGCGACAGCCAGCGCCAGCACGCTCGTTTGATACTAATATGTCGGTATCGTCTCGATCGTCGTCGCTAGACTTTTCGGGTCCTGAGGTATGTACCAGCTAGAAACGATAGTCGCATCTCTCTCCGTAACCTACTACTATTTTCTTTCCTCCCTTATCCTCTCGGCCTTCTATTGTTGTGCTCTCCACTCCATTTGGAAATCGTGGCGCTCTTGTGTTCCGGAAAATGGGATTCATGAACAGATAAAGAAAGAGGCGCGCTCCGTGATGGCTCACCTTTCCCCCATGTCCAAAAGAGGAGCTAAAAATAAAAGCAGTAGTGCTAGCACGGGGGGCTTTGCCGCAGTCCTAACCAAGCGTCCTAGATTTGGCCTTGATGTTTCTGCGCAATTATGATGCAGTGTGGCAAGTGCTGCAGAAGCAGGTATTCTGAGTTGCAAATCTACTCCCTCTTTTTTACTTTATTGCTTTTCTCTCTATCTGTCGATCGCAGGAGCACTGAAGCCCCAAGCCTCTTTTCGCCTGCATGTATCTGCAAATTCAGTCATTGTTCGATTTTTGGGTATAGTGTGCTACCGTGTGTATATTTAGCGGGCGGCAGAACATGCCGGAGAATCATACATTTAGGACCTCCATAAAGGCCTGCATTAGGGAATGGGTAATATCCGCTCCTCAATGGCTCTTCGTACTCACTCCCCTCCTTTGTTCTTAGCGACCCATGTTTATTCATCATTCTCATTCGCTCGCCGCATTTGTGTGCTCCTTTTCCCTTTTCGAGCCTGGTGCAGGCGTGCTATTTTTTTTGGTCAATGTGATGATTGTTCTGGGGGGACCTCCGGGCAATAGATATCGACAATATGCGCCTCCTTTTTCTTCTTTCGTGCCTGGCTTCAAGAGCAATTTCTAGAGAGCCTAAGGGTCTTGGCAAGCCTCGTGATGCCTGCAGTCCAGACCTAAAAATATTACCTGCTCCTGCATTGGGGGAAGTGTCGCAGTTTCTGCGTGTCTTTGATTTCTTGCCGTGTAAAAGCGGGACCAATTTGCGAATGTGACCTCCCCCAACGAGCCTGTGCCCTGGAGTGACAGGTCATTGTCAGGTGTAAGGTGCTACCATGCACGTTTTGTTCTTCCTGGCCCAATCGGGCTGAAATACTCACTCTGCGACAAAAGCCTCTTCTGAGCAGAGGCATCCGTCCTGCCTTTTTTCTCCCCCCACGTTTCTGGCCAAAAAAGCTTTTTTTTTTCTTCTCCCTTCCGCTTTCAAAAAGCGCAGCACTTGCGACATTCCTTTTTCTTGTCTTCCCAAGCTCTCGCATACTAATTTTTCTCTTTATCTCTCTTTTTTGGAGCCTTGCGTAGACAATCTCTGGTTCTGCTTTATTGCCAGGAGCACTCGCCCGACCACCACCACACGCATACCTCAGCCGCCCTATGGCCAAAACACCACAGCGCATAGCGGCTGCTGCTGCTGCTGCTGTCGTCCCCACCATGGCACTCACAAACCCCGATGCCGAGTCGTGCGACAGATTACTCCGATCGCCATCGGCAACACTGGCTGATGCTGACGAGATTGCAGCAGCGTCGATGGGAGCCGGGTTCCACGAGGCGCTGATCAAGCGGCAGGGGATCATTATCCCAGGCGAGTTTGGCGAGGCCGCCACTGTTGACAGTGGTGTCACATCACCGGCGCCTATAAATGAGGCGCAGGTCACAGCAGCTTCTGCTTCTGGCGATTGGCTCCCACCAACACCAACAGACAGTAGCCCGGCGACGGCCCGCAGCGCGTCGGAGGACGGAGTGCCTTCGGCCCACTTGCCAGTGTCGCAAGATGCTGTAGGGGCGACAGCAGGCCCAACGTTGGCGCGTCGCAGAGCGCCGTTCAAAATAGCATCGGCGATGAATTACTGCTCTAGCGGGGGGCCGGGGCCAGCAAAGGAGCCCCCAGCACTTGGCGGCGGTGATGTGCGGTTGCGTAAGACTCGTTCGCAGTCGCCCCAGCTCCAGGCTGAGACGTCTGCATCGGAGGAGACTATGTCGCCACAACTGCATACGGATGACCTGTTACGGCTATTGCCTCCGCCGCCCTCAACAACATCAGCCATGCGAGGCGCACATTCTAAGCCTCTTTCCCCTGTTGCAGAAAGCAAGCCTCTCTCCCCACGTACGTTTCCGGCGTTGTCTGAAGGCAGCGGATACAGGTCAACAATATTCATGGTTGCCGCCACGGATGAAAACTCGCAAGCCATGGAGTCCAATTGGCTCAAGCACCAGGCCATGGGTTTAAGCGAGAGCGGCCCACAGCAAGAGCCACCGCCACCACCCAAGGATAGACGGTCGCAGGAGAGTAGGCGGCGCAGCAGCAGCACGGCATCGACCACTGTATCGGCATCGGCATCGGCATCGGAGCAGGTGGCGCACTACGAGGCGCTCATGCTGCGGGCGCAGGAGCAGCGGAATGTGGCGATGGCTGAGGCCAGCACTTTGCAGCAGCAGATGGAAGAGCTCCAGCGGGCCAGCGGCAGCGAGATTGCTCAGCTCAAGGCGGAGCTGGACGCGGCGACCCGCAAGCTGTGCATCGAGTATGAGCTGCGCACGGCAGCTGAGACCAAGTGTGCGCTGATGGAGTGCGAATTAGCCGAGCTCAGCTCTAACATCCAGTACGAGGCGCAGAACCTTGTTGCCGTTGAGCGCCGTGAGCACCGCGCCGAGGTCGACCGCATGGCACGGTCCCATACTGAGGTACTTCAGCTGATGGAGATGGAGCGCGCACAGGTCATGTCGCTGAAGCTCAGCCTCGAGACCGCCAACATGGCCCTGGACCGCGAGCGTGCTGAGGCGGACCGCCTGCGCTCAGGCATGGTGGCCTTTGAGCGCCAAGTTAGCACTTTGATTGCGCCGGTTTCTCCAGCCGACATTTCTTCTTCTTCATCATCTTCGGGTGCTCAGCCGCCGCTATCGGTGCGCAGCTTCTCTGCCAGCGTGCTTAGCAGCAGCAGTGGCCGGCTGGCTCGCTCGGCGCCGCAGTCACTGGACAGCGTGGCTGTGTCCGGGTCTTCGGCTGCAGCTGTGGCTCCTCCTATGGTGCCTGAGCCGCATATCGTTGGGAGTCTGTTCTTTGGCAACGATGCCACACGGCCTGATACGCGGCTGGCAGAGTTCCTAGGATTCATCAACGTGTCGTCTGACAAGGAGGCTCAGAACTGTGCGTTTATGCAGCGCAGTATGCGAGAAGACGTGGGACCGACGCTGGTTGCAGACTCTGCCTCGCTATCGGCTGGCATGCTGTCGCTGTCGGCGTGGAGTAAGGGCCGGCGCCTAGTGCACGGCGTGCAAGAAAACACTCTTATCTTGGAGTCATTCTCGCCGCGTGTGCAGCTGTCGCGTGTGCTGTCGCTGGGATGCTACCTGTGTGGCAGCTCTATTAGCCGCCCGTTGTCGTCGTCGCTCTCGTCGCTGTCCATGCCCATGTCGCCGCCACCGTCGTCGGCTTCGTCTAGCTTGTCGACGTCGGAGCAGCGTGTGCAGTCGCTATCCGGCAATGGTGAGGCCTCTGGCCGTGGGCGGTGCAAGATGTACCGTATGCGGTTTAATGACAACGACGAGGACAACAAGCCTCTGTGCCACCACTGCCACGCTCGTATGGTTGCTGTGTGCAGCTTCTTTGCCTACCTCAAGATCGTCCGCAAGGGCCTTATCAAGCGCCCTATCGCCGATATTTGGCTTGAGGTCAATAAGGCTCGCCTGCAGATGTGGCTGGCTAGATCGGGCGCTTCTCCGGACAGCCACGTAGTCATTGCCATGACTTAGAAAATACTCGTTTTTGTGCAATACGTCTCTTTTTTGCTCGTAAAACCATTGGTGTGTGCTTTGGGACGCGCTGATTCGCAAGTGGATCAGCGGGGATTTACGCGAAACACGCACGCTGGCGCGCTGTGGAGAGCAGTACGCGTCACCTTTCAATAGTGGAAATGCTGCCATTCGTCAGCACCAAAAAAAGTGGACCAAAAAACTTTTGGTTGGGTGGATTCTGCGCGGATATAAAGCAGTGTGGGAGAGGCACCATTTCCCTTTCTTCTCTGCTCCACCCTTTTGTCATTTTATTATCAAACCTATACGAATTGCTTTTTTTTTGTAACCCGACTTTAGCATGTTTGTTATCAAGAGAGACGGCAAGAGCGAAAAGGTCCAGTTCGACAAGATCACGGCCCGCATCAACAAGCTCAGCTATGGCCTGGACACCAACTATGTTGACTCTGCTGCGGTGGCGCAGAAAGTCATCAGCGGCGTGTACCAGGGAGTGACTACGGTGGAGCTGGACAACCTCGCGGCGGAGACGGCGGCCTACATGACGGTGCAGCACCCCGACTATGCGCAGCTGGCGGCGCGTATTGCCATCTCCAACTTGCAGAAGGAGACGCACGACAAGTTCTCAGACATCATCAAGGACCTGCACGAGTATATCAATCCCAAGACCAACAAGCACTCGCCCATGGTATCTGATGAGCTGCTGGCACTAGTGGAGGCTAACCGCGAGCGCATCGATGGGGCGATTGACTATTCGCGCGACTTTGGGTACAACTACTTTGGGTTCAAGACGCTGGAGCGGTCCTACCTCCTCCGCATTAATAGGCGCGTGGTTGAGCGGCCGCAGCACTTGCTGATGCGCGTGTCGCTGGGTATCCACGGCAGCGATATTGATGCGGCGCTGGAGACTTATGACCTCATGTCTCGCAAGTACTTTACGCATGCCAGCCCTACGCTGTTCAACTCGGGGACGCCGCGGCCACAGCTCTCGTCGTGCTTCCTCATTGCTATGCATGACGACAGCATTGAGGGCATCTATGACACGCTCAAGGTGTGTGCGCAGATCTCAAAGAACGCCGGTGGCATTGGGCTTCACGTGAGCAATATCCGTGCTACGGGGTCGTATATTGCGGGGACCAATGGCACGTCGAATGGGCTGGTTCCTATGCTGCGCGTGTTTAACAACACGGCGAGGTACGTGGACCAGGGCGGAAACAAGCGGCCGGGGGCATTTGCTATTTACTTGGAGCCCTGGCACGCTGACGTGTTTGCCTTTTTGGACCTGCGCAAGAACCACGGCAAGGAGGAAGTGCGTGCGCGCGACCTCTTTTACGCTCTGTGGATCCCCGATCTGTTTATGAAGCGCGTCATCGATGGCGGCAAGTGGTCCCTGTTCTGCCCGCATGAGGCGCCTGGCATGCAGGAGGTATGGGGCGACGAGTTTGAGGCCCTGTACGAAAAGTACGAGCAGACTCCCGGGCTGCCTCGGCAGACTATTGAGGCGCAGAAGCTGTGGTACGCTATTCTGGATGCGCAGATCGAGACCGGCAACCCGTTCATGCTGTATAAGGACGCGTGTAACCGCAAGTCTAACCAGCAGAACCTGGGTACGATCAAGTGCTCGAACCTGTGCACGGAGATCGTCGAGTACTCTAGCCCGGACGAAGTGGCAGTGTGCAACTTGGCTTCTATTGCGCTGCCCTCGTTTGTGACGTCGCCGACCGAGTATGACTTCCAGAAGCTGCATGACGTGACCAAGGTTATTACGAAGAACCTGAATCGCATCATCGATATCAACTTTTACCCCGTGCCCGAGACCCGCACCAGCAACATGCGCCACCGGCCGATCGGCGTTGGAGTGCAAGGCTTGGCCGACGCGTTCCTTGCTATGCGCATGCCCTTTGACTCGGCGGAGGCGCGCGAGCTGAACCGCGATATCTTCGAGACCATTTACCACGCGGCGCTGGAGGCCTCGTGCGAGCTGGCCCGTGCGCATGGCCCGTATGAGTCGTATGCGGGCAGCCCCGCTTCTCAGGGCCGCCTGCAGCCGGACATGTGGGGGTGTGCGACGAGCGACCGCTGGGACTGGGCCGCGCTGCGCGGGGATATCGCGCGCTGGGGCCTGCGCAACTCCTTGCTTGTGGCGCCGATGCCGACGGCGTCGACGTCGCAGATCCTCGGGTTCAACGAGTGCTTTGAGCCGTACACTTCTAACCTGTATACCCGGCGTGTGTTGGCGGGCGAGTTCCAGGTGGTGAACCCGTGGCTGCTGCGCGACCTTGTCTCGCGCGGGCTGTGGGACGACGGCATGCGCCAGCGGCTGATCGCAGCCAACGGGTCGGTGCAGGGGCTGCCGGATGTGCCTGAGGATCTCAAGCGGCTGTACAAGACCGTGTACGAGATCAAGCAGAAGGTCATTATCGACCTGGCTGCTGACCGCGGCGCGTTTATTGACCAGAGCCAGTCGCTCAACATCCACATGGACGGGCCTAATTACCAGAAGCTGACGTCGATGCACTTTTACGGGTGGAAGAAGGGCTTGAAGACCGGCATGTACTATCTGCGCACGAAGCCGGCTGTCGACGCTATCAAGTTCACTGTGGACGCGGAGACTGTCGCTGACGCTGTCAAGAAGGCTGCTGCTGCTTCGGCTGTTGCCGGGGAGCCCGCCGCTACCACTGGCTCGCCCACTGAGGACGAGGAGGAAATGGCTCGCCTGCAGTGCTCCATCGATAACCGCGACGCCTGCATGATGTGCTCGGGCTAATCCTGTGATTTTTTACCCATGCTTCTGACGTACTACACTTTTTGTTTCGCTTTTGGTGGGGGGAGGCTTTTCTTGGTATTAATTTTCTCTTCTTCAATTTCCACTTTTTTTTTTTTTTTTTTCGAAAATGTCCTCATCTAGCGACATCTTTGCAGTCAACTCTGCTGCCGCCATCAATGCCTCGTCTATCGTTCAGGACTACCGCGTCAAGCCGACTATTGACTATCGCACAGTGTCAGGCATCAACGGGCCGTTGGTCATTTTGGACAATGTCAAGTCGCCCAAGTTTTCCGAGATTGTCACCTTGACCTTGCCTGACGGCTCGAAGCGTGCGGGCCAAGTGCTCGAGGTGCAGGGCAAGCGCGCCATTGTCCAAGTGTTTGAGGGAACGCCCGGAGTGGATACCAAGCTGACGCACGTAGAGTTCACTGGCGACACCCTGAAGATGCCCGTGTCTGAGGACATGCTGGGACGCATTTTCAACGGGTCCGGCAAGCCAATCGACAATGGGCCGAAGGTGTTTGCCGAGGACTATTTGGATATCAACGGGATGCCCATTAACCCGTACTCGCGTATCTATCCGGAGGAGATGATCCAGACGGGAATCTCGGCCATCGACACTATGAACTCGATTGCGCGCGGGCAGAAGATCCCCATCTTCTCAGCGGCCGGCTTGCCGCATAACGAGATTGCCGCGCAGATTGTGAGGCAGGCGGGCCTTGTGAAGCCGCAGGTTACGAAGGACGTGCACGACACGCACGAAGAGAACTTTGCTGTCGTGTTTGCTGCCATGGGTGTCAATATGGAGACGGCGAGGTTCTTTAAGCAGGACTTTGAGGAGAACGGGTCGTTGGAGAGGGTTACTTTGTTCTTGAACCTGGCCAATGACCCGACTATTGAGCGTATTATTACTCCGCGCTTGGCTCTGACCACGGCTGAGTACTACGCTTATCAGCTGGAGAAGCACGTTCTGGTTATTCTCACTGACATGAGCTCCTATGCCGATGCTTTGCGCGAGGTGTCGGCTGCTCGCGAGGAAGTGCCGGGTCGCCGCGGGTACCCCGGATACATGTACACTGATTTGTCGACTATCTATGAGCGTGCTGGCCGAGTGGAGGGGCGGAATGGGTCGATTACGCAGATACCCATTCTGACGATGCCGAATGACGATATCACGCACCCGATTCCCGACCTCACGGGCTATATCACCGAGGGCCAGATCTACGTCGACCGGCAGCTGCACAATCGCCAGATCTACCCGCCTATCAACGTGCTGCCGTCACTGTCGCGGCTCATGAAGTCGGCTATTGGCGAGGGACTGACGCGTAGGGACCACGGCGATGTGTCCAATCAGCTGTATGCGAAATACGCGATTGGCCGCGATGCCGCTGCTATGAAGGCCGTGGTGGGGGAGGAGGCACTGTCGCCGGAGGATAAGCTGTCGTTGGAGTTTTTGGAGAAATTCGAACGCTCTTTTATTGCGCAGGGCGCTTACGAGAATCGCACTATTTATGATTCGTTGGATCTAGCCTGGTCTCTCTTGCGCATCTTTCCCAAGGAGATGCTTAACCGTATTCCGCAAAAGGTCATCCAGGAATTCTATGCTCGTAGGGAAATCGCTCATGGTACTCCGGAGCTGGACGATGCGGAATCTGAGGATGATGAGTAGTGTGCTATTTTATTTTTACTGTGTGGCACTATTTTTTTACTTTAACAGATAACACTTTACCCGACATGCGAATAGTCCGGTGAGGTTATTAAATGGAAGAAACTGGCTATTCCAGCCGACATGGTTTCCACGTAGTTGAAGCTGTGAATTAGCCGACGTAGTTTCTCATGGATGATAGGAGAGGGCTGTTAGATATGCAAAAAGTGTAGCTCTGGGCAATAAATCAAAACTTAGCCGTATGCTCAGTACTTAAATGAGAGCAATTAACAATTACCTTCTTTTTCGGGCACAGCCATGCCTGTCAAGAAATATAATCCTTTATTTAGCTCATATATTGATAACTTTGACTGGGCCATTTTCCCACGAGGAAATTGGGGTTTACAAACAAAAAACTCTAACATAAACTAATTACAGGTTTTAAAGGTAAATACGCCAACACCCAATCCTTCTGGCCGTAGGAAATAAGCTCATCTATAGTTCTCTTATGAGAGCAACTCCCCCAGCGAAAATACATAGCTGCTTATATTAGAGCGAGGTACATAATATGGGCTTGTTTCTGGATCACAGTGCTCAACGGAGTTAAATATGGATATATTGCTCATTTTGGCCCAGTTTAATTCAAATTCAGCATTAGAGCCTGGGGGGAGCAGCTCAGGCATTGAGGTATACGTAGGCATGATTTTCTTTCTCATATCACGTGCAAACTGGCTAATATCCATGATAGGATCCCCCATATACGCTACCCATTTTACGTCCTCTGGTAGATTTGGCGTATTTTGCTCAACCTCTTTAATGTGTGCCACAATTGCTTCATCAGGTAATGGACGGTTGTTGTAATTTTTTATTACTACTACACACTTAGTTTTCGCTAGAAACCAGGCAAGGTCCTCTAAGTGATAAATGTAAGTCACGTTTTCCATGGTGCTCGTGGTGGTGTACCTGTACGAGACAACTGTTAAGAATAAATCACTAAAGTAAAGTACAAGAGAAAAAAAGATTTTGCACTCCTGCTATCTTCCTCTTTAAGTAGGATTTTCCTACTTTTCCTGTGGAGCACTCCCTCACACCCTAGGGGAAGGAGGCTGGCAATAGGGAATTAACCGCCTTTTTGCAAAAGGAGAGTGCAAGTAGAGGAGACTTGCACTTTGCTGCGGTCAGCAGACGCAAAGTCCCAGGAGAGCACCTATTGCTGGATAAAAAAACACACATTTCAGCCTTGCTTGCCCAGCTTACCAATGTGTGTTTTTTTTGCTCTTTGGGGCCGATGTTATTCTTAGTAGCCTGCTCGAGACTTTATCAACAGCGGCTTTTGGGGGTGCTTCCTTTCTTTTTCTTTGGCAGTCTCATCTTTCTTTTTAACAAACACGCGCTCTTGCTGCTCTCCTATTAAAATTATTTTGGGTGTTCTTCAAGTACCACGGGCAGGCTGTAGCAGACAGCTAGTTCTTAGTAGCCACTAAGGCACAAAGAGAAGACGGAGTGCCAGAGTTAAAAGGCGAGGTTTAACTGTAGACCCTGCAATGTGATTTTATTTGGCTAGCTTGTTCCAAATCACCCTTGTTAACAATGTCTGTGTTGGATAGCAGCGAGTATAGTCGGCCAGATCGCGATTACGAGTCCATGATCATGATCGCGAGATTGTGATTACAAGTGACTATGGCAGCGCCGTTTAAATATGGCGCTACAGGGCATTAGTGGTGTGAGATCTCTTTAGTTATTTTAACTCGTATATTTAGGATAATTATATATAGGGTCTATTCTAAGCCCACATAGTACTATCCAACAGCAACCCTAGCCGCCATTCCTGGAAGACCTTTAGTATCACAAACAAAATCGCCAGTATACAGCCTGAAATCTTTAAGAGAGGGCGTGATACGTGGTAATGAGGCAATAAAAGCCCTTACTTCTTTAATGGTTACTGCATTGCCATTTAGAGTTGAAATTATCAAGCATTCCTTGTTTCTCAAAATATATGTGTTAATGTTAGCTGGCGAGCACTAACAGGTTATTTGTTTACGTGTTGCAATGTTGATGGTATGTTTTGCTTACCATCATCAATGTTTACATATCCGAATATGAATTGTGGAGCGCGCCGTTCTAACATTATAAAAGGCGCGCGAGGACGTCGAGTTTGGGAGAGTTTTCGGGGGGATCATTTTCTATTTTATTTTTGAAAGAAAAGATAGTTTTTTTATCTGCGTTTATTAAACACTAAGCCGAGTTAGTGTTTGTGTTTTTCTATTTGTGTTGTTGCCTCCCAACAATTAAGGAGCTCGCTGGTTTCGATGGTAGCTAAGGTAGTCATGCCTCTGGGGTAATAAAATTTTATATGGCTGCTATTAAGAAAAAGTAAAAATAAAGTGTGTGAAGAAACAAAAAAGACTCAGCTCTCTCCTTGCTATCCCCCTCTTTAAATAGGATTCTCCTACTTTTCCGGTCAAGTTCTCCCCATCCATTTGGAGCAAAAAATGGTTGGGAATAGAGGAACGGCTATCTTTTAGCAAAGGCGAATCCGACTAAATTATGACTTGTTGAATGGTGTGGATATGCCACACCTTAATGTCTGATTAGCCGCTGTATGCTACCCACATATAGTGCAGTAGCGTTTTTTACCTTTTTAGCTGTAATGCTTTGATGTTGAGTGTTAGTTAGGCCGTCGCCAGACAGCGACGGGGAATAGAAAACTTTACTTTCCTCAATCATCCCTAGCTAAGCATCACAAGCACCCAATCGACTTCAGTTGCCTCCTTATTGGAAAAAAAGCAGCTTGCCAAAGATGTTTCTTTTAGCTCTTTGAGAGAAAAGTTGTTCTTAGAAGCTTGAGTGAGTACAAAAAGGCATTACCTGCGGCCAGCCCAAAAGGGCGTCTGTCCAGTTCGTGCTCTAGACATTAATCGCTGGCTTATAATTAACAGACCACAATCAATCATCAGATCAAGGAGCAGTTCTAGAGCGTTGACAAAAGGGTAAAGTGGTCTCTTGGGCTCTTTCGAATTCCCTTCTGCCCTTAGTAATTTCCATCCATCCATTTTTCTGCATTCCATAAAGAAGAACACTCGTTCTATGTGGAGTCACGCGAGCCACGCTTGGAAGCAGCCAAGACACAAGTGGGCCACGAGGGCGTTTGTAGCATCGGCAGCACTATTAGCAGGATACGAGTATGACCGACATTTTCAGGCGTTGGCGGTTTCCCGGACACTGCGAACATTTGCCAATATAGCAATAATATGTGGCGACTACAAGCTAAACTTTCGATCGGAGCGCGGGATTGAGCACCTGAACATGATCCACGAGCGAGCGGCGCGACGTCTCCTATTGTGCTGCAAAGAGAACGGCGGGTTATTCATAAAGTTTGGACAGTCTATTGCCGTGCAAAGCTCGCTACTACCACCGCCATTCCGCAAGGAGCTCAGCGTACTCTACGACAACGCTCCATCGGTGCCAGTGTCCGAGATAGTGCCTGTTATTGAGCGCGGGTTTCCGGGTCGCAGTTTGGACGATATTTTTGTTGAATTCTCGCCAGAGGCCGTTGCCTCGGCGTCTGTGGCCCAGGTGCATACGGCTAGGCTGCGCAGCGATCCGTCGCAGGTCGTTGCCGTCAAGGTGCAAAAGCCCGAGATCAAGCTGCAGATTGGCTGGGATTTGTTTGCGTTTAGGGCATGTGCGCATCTTATCGAGTTTGCCTTTGAGGTCCCTATTATGTGGTCAGTCGACGAGATCGAGCGGAGACTGCGCGAGGAGCTGGACTTTGAGCGGGAGGCCGGGAATAGCGAGTTGGCTAGCCGCGATCTAGACACGCTGGCTGACCGATGGCTGAGAAGAGCCGTGTATGTGCCCAGGGTGTACTGGGAGGCTACCAGCCGCGAAGTGCTGACGACAGAGTGGGTGGACGGCACTAGTCTAGTGCACCCGCAGAAATTGGCTGCCGAAGGGTGGTCGAATAGGGAGATTATGCAGCAAATGGTGGCGCTATTTGCGTTCCAAATCTTTGTCGCTGGAAACGTCCACGGCGACCCACATCCAGGCAACTTGCTTATACGGCAAAACCCGAGCAACAACTATTGGCGCGAGCCCCAGCTAGTGCTTTTGGATCATGGGCTTTATGTTCGCGAGTCGAGGCAGTTTCGCCGTCAGTATGCAGAGTTTTGGCGCTCGGCCATGCTTGGAAATAAGAAGAGTATGACCCGGATTGCGGAGAGCTGGGGGATCTCTGATGCCGGCATGTTCTCTACCATGGTTTCGCTTAAACCGCCCATCATGGGCGCCCACCATAAATCCAAGGACCATGCTGGTGATAGGCGCGAGTCGAGGCGTGCGTATGAGCAGCAGATGGAGGTTAAGCGGCGCACTATTGCTGCACTGCGCGAGTCTAGCAATCTGCCGCCCGAGCTGGTGTTTGTTACGCGTAATATGAACATCGTGCGGGCTAACAACCAGAGCCTTGGCACTCCGGTCAACCGAGTGCAAATCCTGGGGCAGTACGCGGCCCTGGGCTTGCGCCGAATGCTTATTGACGAGGCGCTGTCTTCTGATAGGCGGTACAGCGGAGCCCGTGGCGTTCTGCCCTCTCGCGATACCTTGGCTAGTCGGGTGGTGGGTGTTATTGCGGGCGAGTGGAGCTACGTCACGTTCCGGCTGGCCCTGTGGGCTGCTGGCGCTGGCATGGCTGTGTATGGCGCGTGGGCTCGCATTTGGTCTGCTGTCACTGGCGCGCCTAGGATAAGGGACCTCGATGGCATTATGGACGAAGCCATGCGTAATGCGATGGAAAAGAAGCTAGGCTACCGAATCGACACCAGCCTTTTCACTGCATAGAATTGTAATAGATTAACATTATCGACCCACTTTCAAAGGATTGTTTTTTTCTTCTTCTTCTTGAGACTATTTCATGTACTGCTTGTTGAGTTCGCGGCCAATTAGCATACGACGGATCTCGCTGGTTCCAGCTCCAATCTCGTAGAGCTTGGCATCGCGCAAGATACGTCCAGTTGGGTAATCGTTGATATACCCGTTGCCGCCCAGGCACTGGATAGCATCAAGGGCGACCTCGGTGGCGCGCTCGGCGCTATAGAGAATAACACCCGCGCAGTCCTTGTTGCTGATCTGACCCAGGTCGCAAGCCCTAGCGACAGCATAAACATAGGCGCGCGAGGCATTGAGTTTGGTGTACATATCAGCCAATTTACCCTGCATCAGCTCAAATGTGCCAATAGGCACGCCAAACTGGTGGCGCTCGTGCACGTAGTCGGCAGTGACATCCATAGCGGCCTGCATGAGGCCGAGCGGGCCACCCGAGAGCACGAGGCGCTCGAGATCCAGGCCAGACATTAGCACGTATACGCCGCGACCAACCTCTCCTAGGACGTTTTCGATGGGGACTTCGCAGTCCTCGAATACCAGCTCGCAGGTGTTTGATCCGCGCATGCCCAGTTTATCGAGCTTCTGGTGGGTGCTGAATCCCTTGAACCCCTTCTCGATAATGAAGGCCGTGATCTTGTTCTTCTCCATATCGGTCTTTGCATAGACCACAAGGGTATCGGCGTCGGGCCCGTTGGTGATCCACATCTTGTTGCCGTTCAGAATGTACCTATCGCCCTTCAGGTCAGCGCGCAGCTTCATCGACACTACGTCAGAGCCAGAGCCCGGTTCCGACATGGCTAGGGCACCAACGTGATCACCGGAAACCAATTTGGGCAGGTACTTGGCCTTTTGCTCTTTGGTTCCATTGCGATTAATCTGGTTCACGCACAAGTTGGAGTGAGCTCCATAGCTCAGAGCCACTGACCCCGATGCACGCGAGATCTCCTCCATGGCTATCGTATGCGCAAAGTAGCCCATGTTGACACCGCCGTACTCCTCAGGCACTGTCACGCCCAAGAGCCCCATGTCGCCAAACTTTTTCCACATGTCCATGGGGAACGCGTTGTCGCGGTCAATTTGCGACGCACGTGGCGCCAGCTCGCGCTGAGCAAACGACGAAACCGCCTCGCGGAACTCCTCTTGCTCAGCCGACAGCCCGGCTATCGCCGTGTTGTAGGTGCTTAGACGAGCGGCTTGGGCCGTGGGACGAATAGTGACACTGGGGCGTAGCGCCCGGGCAAACTGACGGCAGAACATGGTTTAGAGAATAAGGAGCAAGGGTAGAAACAATTTTTTAAAAAACAAAGTTGCAAGCGGGAGGAAGAGAGATAGCAACTCCCAAGCGTTATCGCTTTTCACGCTATCCTATCTACATGCCTCTGACCCGTGGGAAAAAAAACTATGTAAACCGATCGCCACGTGACAATATGATTTGGCACTAGCAGTTCTCCTAGAGAAATGGATGATGTCGCCAACTGAACAAGCAGCTATTAGGCATAGTGTCAAGTCGCCCCTTAGTTTTCTAGAAACCACCTTTTGTCGTGGCCAGTGATGATCTCTGGCTTGGGGGGTGCTTCGGGTGCTGCCCACACCGCGCGTCTAGCCGACTCCAGAGCCTTTGCGTTCAGGGCATCAATGCGCTCCTTGGCCTTCTTCAGGTCGCTCCAGGCCTTGGACGAGCCATGTGTCAAGCGCAAGATCAAGTTCATAGCTGACCCACGGGTGATCGTCTCGCTATGAGACGTATCGGCGTGAGGTGTGTCGCTATGGCATGTGACATCGGGCGGAGGACCGTGGCGAAAAGTACTCATTTTGACTACCCTGGAAGAAGCCCGTGATGCCCAGGCCTTTGGCTGTCCAGAGTCAGCCGCCAGCGCCCACTCATGAACAGCCTCTGGTATGTCCATGCCCAGCTTTGTCAGAGCGGCCAGCTGGCGCATAGTCGGGGGTCGCGATCGCCATGGGGCGCCACGATTAAGCAGGCGCACCTCGTGCGGCTTCATTCTCGACGTCACATATGTATCCATGCCGCGAATAGCGCCCTCAAGATCCCGGGAAGTCAAGTCAAGGGGTTTCTCCTTTGTATAGCTCATCTTGCCGCTTGGTCGCTTAGAAGCCGTTCCCACTTTCGCCGCCCTATGTGTCTTGACTTGGCGATAGCTGCCAACCCACGTCTCCTCTCCCGACTCTGCTTGGCGGCCGACAAAGTACAGGCTGTTGTTATAGGACAAAAGATACCGATCGGGCGTCAAGCACACCCACGCGAAGGAGCTGAGTTGAGGCAGACGCATGTCGCCGCAGGAAATAGACTCTAGGCGCTGCTTTCTCGAAGCACTGGCCATACGATTGGCAAAGACGCTGGTGGACGCAGCGAAAAAGTCAAGCGGATTCAGATGCTCAACAGCAACAAAGCCCAGCTCCTTCAGCGTTCCCAGGGTGCCAGGCAAATTCGGTGCAGGCTGCGGCGTAGCTATTTCTTCGAATCTGCGGACCATCTCCGCATCTTTCCCCAGTTTAATCTGGCCGGCATCAGCGGCAGCCTCGGTTTCCAGCGCCTGTCGCTGGGCTTCCAGCTGGCGCATCATAGACTCCTGATCAAGCACGTCCGTGTCCTTGAGAACCAGGGCAGGGTCCAACCCCAGCAGCGTGGGGAGCGTGATGAGCGATATGGAGCGCCGAAAGGAGTCGACAAAGTCTATAACCAGGCAGTCCTGCTTCCCAGGGCTCTTGCGCATGCCGCGCCCTAACATCTGCTGGAACAGCACAGAGCTGCGAGTGGGCCTCGCCATCATCACGCAGTCGATATTGGGGATATCCGTGCCTTCAGTCAAAATGCCGCAGTTGACGAGAACAGGCAGCTTGCCCGACCTAAAGTCGCTCAGTATGCGCTCGCGCTCTGCCGTCGTTGTCGTGCCAAGCACCGCCTCAGCCCTTGTCCCATAGTGGGCAAAATAGGAAACCAGATCATGGGCATGCGCGACATCAACGGCAAACACCAGCGTCGACTTACGGCCCTCCGCCAGCGTCGCATGGGACCTTACTACGGCCAGATTGCGGGCATCCACGTTGACTGCTTGGGACAAGGCGGCGGTGGCAAAGTCGCCGGCTTGGCTACGCACGCCGCTGATGTTGCAAGCAGTACGCACCGTCGTGATTCTCATGGGGCAGAGCCACCCCTCGCGTACCATTTCGAGAAATGGCTTCTGGTACACGATCTGGTCAAACACGTCGGTCAGGCGCAGTCTGTCGTGGCGGTGCAGTGTGGCCGAGCACCCCCAAACAAAGGGTCCGCCCTGGAAGTGCTCCAGAATGCGCGTGTATGACGACGCTGCCGCGTGGTGTGCCTCGTCGATGATGATGCATTTGTACCGGCTGGCATCGTGCCTCTGCAGTCGCGTGCTGCGCATGCGGCCTAGAGTAGCCACGCTGGCCACAATGACGTCGGCGGCCGGGTTGGCCTGCCTGGTGCCTTGGTCTATGGCTATGCTTAGCTGCGGGGACGCTGCTTGGATCTGCCGCGCTGCCTGCTCCAGCAGCTCTTCGCGGTGTGCCAGCACCAGGGTCTTGGTGGCTAGCTCTGTTGGCGCTGGTATCTGCTGGATGAGGTTTGAGAACACTACTGTTTTGCCACTACCAACGGGCAAGGACACCGCCTGACGTCTGATCCCAGCACGTAGCGATGCCAGGCATTTGTCAATGCACTCTTGTTGGTACGGCCGCAGTGTATGCGCCAAGCGCCGCAGCTGCCGCAGTCGCCGAGGCTGTCTGTGTCCAGCAGCGTCTATTGTTGCTGCGAGCATTGGGGCAGGAAAAGAGAAATGCAAATAGAGCTGTGAGAGAAGAGTGAGGGGGCTCCTGCTCAATGGCTTTGTCCATAAACATCATCGGCTGCACATTGAATCCAAAATACTTATGGTGCTGGGAGAATGGACCCTGAGCTTGTAATAGTGCAGCCTGATTGGGTCCTGTTAGTGCATGACTGAGGAACTCGCACATGCGGATTCCAAGCGTGTTGCACTATACCGCCTTTCAAACAGCTTTGAGGGCTTCTTTCTTTGGGCCCTGAAGCTGGAGTGGAGAGCTTATTGAAGCCAAAGACCGAATAGAGCCACCGCCTTTCTTTCTTTCTGGTAAAAAAGCTCTATAAAATCCGCTCCTATTGTTTGTCTTTTATCACAAAAAGAGGGAGTTTCCACGGCCGCCACAGAAAACAATTTCTTTCACGCGCATGTATGCGAGACAGAAAGAAACTCTGTTGCGCTTTCTCTCTTTCGCCTCATTCGCTTTTTTTGTACATACTCTTTTTTTTTTGCTAGCCAATTTTGTTAAATGCCGGCTAATTCTACTGGGCCTACGCCGCCACAACAGCAACAGCAACAGCAACAACAACAACAACAACAGCCGCACCGCCAAACAATAGTACGACTGTCGCCGCCGCCTCAGGCGTCGAACCACCGTGACAGCTGCGCTTTAGACGACGCATACGATGATGAAGGTCGCTTGTACACGCCGCGCACGCTAGTGGAGTCTGCTGCAAAAAGAGCCGCCAATAAACAGCCCAAGGCCCAGACCACAGCTCATCCTCGAGAGCTAGAGCAGGAGCGGGAGCGGGAGCAGATCTACAGTCGGGCCCAGACCTCGCTAACACCGCCATCTGTCCCTGAGCAAGGCCGCGACTCTTCGGATGGCGGTCAGCGCCACTACAGGCCCTTGTCTTCCTTTCCGCCTCCGCTTCCGCCAGTATTAGCACCCCCGCCTAACCACAACAGTATCCAGTTCCTGGGCCCACAACGCCAAACTTTGCTGCGCATGTCTATGGATGAGAGTGCGCCGGCCTCTCCTCATACACGCAACAGCAGCAGCGATGGCACTGCTACCAATAGCCAGGACACGCCAGAGCGCTCACAGCCGCTGCAGTCCCGAGCTTTGCCGCCGCCGCCGCCGAGACCACAGCCTATAGGCGTCTATGCGCCAGTGGAGGAGAAGGTGCTGAATCGCCACCCTGAACGCTATACGAGCGACGGCCTGCGGCGAAAAGAGCCAATTTATAGGCTCTATGACCACGATAACTGCCATCCGCTGTGTGGCCGCACTGTTACTGGCGGGCGCCCGCTGCCCTTTGTCATAACGCTGGTAATGATGACCACACCCATCATCTTGTTTGCCATCTTTGTGTGCCCTTACCTGTGGAACCACTTGCACAAAGCCACCGTCATTGTCTTTATCTACTTGGCCGCCTTGTCCTATGCCTCCATGTTCATGGCCTCATTCACCGACCCAGGCATTATCCCGCGCAACCTCGATGCTATCACCCTGCCCGACGAATTTGCCGTCGACGTTATCCCCCAGGACCGTGCCAGTAGCCGCCCTCAGTCTTTGCCGCCTGTACAGCCTGGCGCTGCTATGGCGGCTGGCGCAAAGACACGCCCTGGCTCGGAGCCGCGAGAATCCCAGAAACAGCGGCCGCCGATGCAGTATTATGATCGGCTGCCGCCACCCTGGATTCATGTCGGAGCTCCTGGGCGTCGCAGCGGCCCACTGAGCGTCTATGACCCAGTGGCGCCGCCGGGAAGCGCACAACGCCCGGCATCAGACTCTTACCGGATGTATCCTCCAACCACCAAGCTAGTGACCATCAACGACGTTAGCGTCCGACTAAAGTACTGCGACACCTGTCGTATTTACCGACCGCCCCGTGCCTCGCACTGCCGTAGCTGCGACAACTGCGTGGAGAACGAAGACCACCACTGTATCTGGCTAAACAACTGCATTGGCCGGCGCAACTACCGGTACTTTTACTCGCTGCTCTTTTCAGTTACCATGCTGGCGCTCTACATCATGGCCTTTTGTCTCGTCAGACTCATTTGCCCCATCAAGCAGCATTATGATGGCGGAGGCGAAGTGCCGGCAACCTTTGGCCAGAGCGTCAAGCATCATCCCCTGGTTCTCGTGGTGCTTCTCTATGTTTTGGCTCATATGGGCATGGTTGGTGGACTGTTTGTTTACCATACTATCTTGATTAGTCGGAATATGACTACGCATGAGCTGCTTGGCGCTAGGCATGCTCAGCAGAATGATCCGAGTGCCTCGCGTCAGTTCAGGTCCCCCTTCTTCTTTTCTGCTATTAGTCCATACTCTAAGGGCTCGTGCCTTAGTAATTGGGCTGCTGCTCTGTGTAGTCCCATGGTCCCTACTAACGTACAGTGGCGCGCTCGAGTGGATCCAGAGGGAATCGAGGAGCTGATTCCTCTTCACCGGTGAAACCTCCTGTGTGTCCCTAATGCTGGAGTCTGCTATTATTAACATGTTTTATTATTGATATTCTCACCAAAAACGACACCTGGAAAGGGCGAAGAGCTGTCATTATTCGCTATAGAGCTATGCCCTCACTGCAATTATATTTGCTCGATTTCTGAATCGTCACACATGCATAATGTCACTTTCTTCACTTACGATTGAGACAATTCCAATAGCGAGATCGGGAATAGCCTCGAGGTTAGTAAGAATTAGATTGATATTGACAGCATCAATGCTTTCGCCTCCTTCCAACAAAAAAGCGTCCTCGTAAGGTAAAAAGACATTGGAAAACAATTCATCGCTTAGGGATTGCCTGTTTAGTAGGTTGTTTGGATCGTCAAAAATGAAATCATCGACGCTTAGGTTGAAATACTTTGCAATAACCTCCTTAACATTGCTAACTGACCATGTTTCGGAATTAACAAGAATAGACAAGGGATTCAAGTTTGGAAACTTGGCACGAAGCAAAAAGCAGGGTGCTGCTGGGTTATTCATGGGTAAAAGCGGGGCTATGGAAAATAGAGACAAAAAGAGAGGTAAGAAAAGCGTAAAGCTGTCTTTTTTCACACTCCTTTTTTATAAGAGAAGAGGGAGGTTAGACTTACAACAAATACAGCATGACATGTGCTTTGTTCTACTTACTCAGATGCCCTGTCGCAGTCAACGCTCCCCTTGTGACCATGCCAACCAAGAAACCATCCACCGCCGATGTCCTGGGTAATGTGACCTAAAGCACATCGGTCACATGCCTAAGCAAGACAGCAACAGCAAAAAAGCTTGGCTAGACTGGACAAACGCTTGCTGTGCTATAAAATGCAACTGGGTTTATCCAGCAAAGCAGTCATCAGCTCTACGCTTAAACATTTCCTCACTATGGCTATTCTTGTACTCAGAGGCAGAGCCTCCACCGTATTTCATCCCGACGATTTAGATCCGGAAACCGACGATAAAAGAGGCGTTAAGGGAGTGGCACAAGGGATTTATGAGAGCATATTTGGACTGGGCAGCTATGAGCTATCAGTATATGCCGTCAGCTATGATTACTCGGCCAAGAAACTGACCAAGAAAGAAAGCAGGATTTCTAGTGACACCGAGTTTGTATGCATAGCTGTAGACGACACTACCAACTGTTACCTGGACAACGGTTCGCTCCATTCTCACCTCAGGAGCTGCCTTGCCGTGTACAAGAAATCAGAATAGGGCCAGTGTTTTCATAGGTGGCGGCGCTTGCTTGCTAGCATAACAATTCAATAAGCCAAAGTTTCTTGTAAAGTGCATATTCCAGACCTAGTCGTCGTCGTCATCCGCCGAGCTCTCGCCAGCCAAGCCGTACCCTGCGTCGTGCATCAACTTCTTAGTAGCCATAGCAGCGCAGTACTCTAGCTTGCGGTCCGTGTTCTTGTAAGAGTCTGTGTAGCTCGACGGCTTTACGTATCCCTCGGGGTAAACAAACGGCGGTGTAAGATGCTTCGTATTGATTGGGCGCGTGATCATGCGCTTATCCTTCCACGGCTTTACGTATCCGGCGATAAATTGGAAGGGGTCGCGCTCAGCCTTCCCAGAGACCCTGAATCTAGTGGCGTGGATGCGGCCGCCGCCCAAGCACGCGATCTCGACATAGGGCACCTTTTTGGCATGGAACACCGAGCCTGGCGGGAAATCCAAGAAATGCTCATTCAGGGGCGGGGTTTTCTCGGGGGCGATGGAGAGCTCCAAGAACTGCACCCACTTTACCTTGTTTTTGATCCGCATACACGTATGCAAGGGCTCCTTTTGATAAAAGGTGCGATGAAGGCGGAAAATGTCCTCGGCTGTCATCCTCTCCCAAACAATAATCGAATCCTCCCTACTGAACATCCTGGTATGCGACACCTGAGTCTCATCCTGCGCAATGGACTTTTCCCGGATGCTGTCGAGGTCACGCAGCACCTTCACGGTTAGCTTCCCGCCCAGCGTGCCCATTTCATCGACCAGCTGGCCATAAGGCGCGGTTTCGGGGATCGGGTACGGAGCTTGCGCGAGCACCTTGCCTCCGTCAATAACCGACGGATGGATCTCCTGGATCGTGACGCCCGACGTAGGGTCGCCATTCAGGATCGTTGTCTGTATCGGCGATGGGCCGCGGTACTTTGGGAGCAACGACGGGTGGACGTTGATCATGCCCTTCTTAAATCCGTTGATAATACGCTGAGGCAAAAAGCGACCAAAGCTGGCTACGATTCCAATATCAAACTGGCCCGGGATGTTGCCGCCGTCTATCATCGGTATCATCCAGCTAGACATGGAGCCAGGCAGTGGGTGATGCGCATGGAGTCCCTTTTTTAAGGCGAGTTTATGCACTGGTGACTGGTACGTGTACACCTTCTTTTCTTTTTTCATGTAGTAATTCGCCTGTGGACAGACTACCTCCAAGTGCTCGATGCAGGGCTGGGTGCCGGTTCGGTTTCCTTCGAGCTCGCGTAGGACACGATCCGCAAAATCGTCGCTGCCGAAAAATAGGACTTTGAGCCCCGCACATGGCGCCGATACCGATAGGGTGCGCCGGCAAGAGAGCTTGGCTGGGAGGCGAGTCAGCTGCCTGGCGTGTGCGCACATGGCTGCCACTGCCATCTTCTAGATGTGGGTGTGTAGGCAAAAAGATGAAACCAGTTTGGGAAAAAGCACAGTGTGAAGCACCGCAATTTTTTTGCAAGCTGACTCAAGTACTATCCAGCACAAGCCATTTAATCGGAGCTGCTTACGGGGATCGCTTCTGATCAGACACTGCGAATGCCACGAGTTCCCTTGGATCCAGACCTACCAGTCTCTAAAAGGGCCCGCGTGGCAGCTATTTAAACAATGCTTGCGGAAAAAGGCAAACGAAGCGGTCAGCTGAGTCCGGCTGCCTCAAAAGCAACAACTGCCCTTTGGTCGCGCTCCATCTTAGATAACTTAAAAAAGAGGGAGGAGCGGCGTCCTTTTTCTGCTTCTCTCCTTTCTTTTTTCGCAGTTTCTTGTTTTCCTCCTACCGCTGCTGAAGAGGATGCGACCGACAACACTGTCGATACTGCTAGATACACCAGCAGCCCACTTGTTTGGCGAGCGCACAGCTTCCGCAGGTGTTGTGCTCACAGGCACCGTACGGCTCAGTTTACGCACAGCGACCAAAATACGCCGCTTGCACTTGACGTTCAGCGGCGAACAGGCCATTAGCTACATTCCTCACCACCACTCCTCGGCGGGCCCGGCTACTCGCAACAAGCGTCTTGCCTATATGACCCAGGATCTGATTCAGCTTGGTGTTCCCGAGCTATACGCTGCAGGCACACACGACTTGCCCTTTGCCTTTGTGCTCCCAGGCGATTTGCCTCCAACAGCAGAGCTATTGTTTGGCCACATATCATACTCGGTGCAAGCGCAGCTGGTATTGACTGGCCTGCGATCCAGCTGTGTTAGCAAAGTGCCCGTTGTCGTTCTGAGGTGCCCCGGTGAGGGCAGTCAATGGGCTCACTCTGTCTTTGATGCGCTTAGTGTCGGCACGCAATGGGATGGCCGCTTGTCGGTGGAGGCTGCCTATGGATCATGCTCAGTGCCAGCAGACACTACATTGGTGCTTGGAGTTGCGGTCAGTCCAAGCGAAAAGGGGTTCAGCTTGTTAGCACTTGAGGCTGTGCTCAAAGAAATACAGAGTATCTACGCTTGCGCTGACGATCAAGAGGGCGCTACTGGCGTTGGGTCTGTTGTGCACAGGGAATCGCGGCTAGTGGCTCGTAAGCGCCTGGCCATTGGAGCTTTCGGGACACCGCTTGATGGGCAAAACGAGTTTGGCGTGGAGTTGTCGGTGCCCCCAGCGTTTGCAGGCGTTCAGTATGAGTGCGAGTCAACAGACATTAAAGTATCCCACCAGCTGGCTCTAACTGCCCTAGTGAAAACGCCCGAAGGCCAGACGATAGAGGTAGTGTTGCCTGCTCACTTGTTTGTGCTCCCGCAAGTCAGCATCGATGGAGTGGCAGATCTGCCGCTCTACGAGCTTTCAGGCGACGACCAGCTAGTACAATCTGCAGAGTCTGAAGACCAGCCAGAAATCTATTCGCAAAACAGCAGCCGCTCGTCCCACACCGCCATCGACTCACAGGTCTATGTGCCACTCACTGACTTGCCGCCGTACTCCTTGCCAGTGTGTCTGTCGTGTGGCAAGGAGGACATTTCAGTTCTACAGTGTCGCCGAGCTATTGTGAGCAAGAACCAGATCCCGCCTAATGCGGAAATTGAGGATATGTGTGCTGGTTTAGAGTAATTGTATAAATTTATTGTATTTACATGAATCTAGGGCCAGCCGAAGAACGGCGGCCTGTCCCAGCCACGTGGTCCTAGGATCTGGCGATGGCGAAGGCCTAGCGGACTCCCTGGTTTCACGCAAGGCATAACAAAAGCGAGGCTGACCAAGCTCAAAGTGATAAAGATTAAATTGGCACTCATGGTATCAAAAAAAGGTGTAGAAGAAGAATTGAGAAGCCACTTGACAGAGAAAGGATTATTTGCCAACAAGTTCTTTATATGCAATTGAATGTATTCTGTTTATTGATAAAAGTGCGTAATTGGCAGTTGCATGGCCATTGAAAAAAAACAGCATGCAATTGTATCATTTGCTGTTATTGCTTCAATGCTCAGCTCATTAAAGCGGACTACAATGGCTAAACAATCCGCTCATGCCAATGGGGGTTAGCTGGTAAACGTTAATAGAGACAAACGCTGGACAAAACTATAATTACCTTGACAACCATGTAATTATTAAAGCTCTATTTGTTCTCATGAGAACAACAGAACCTACAGATCAATAGAGTACGCCAAGCCACAGCTCATGTGTTTTTTGCTTTCCAATCGGGCCATGAACATGAATCTCCCCTCTATCTATAAGAAAGGTACCTCCTTCCTGAGCCCAGGATAAGAAGGCTCATGCTTAAACCCACCCTGTTTAACCTTTAACTTGCTACAAAGATTGACTGCTATACTAGAAAGTAGCTGTAATTCCTCTACAGACTCTAACCATGCTCGTGACCAGATTTGCACATATCACAATTGCAGCGACTACAGCAAGGCTGGCTGCTGCAGCATATATTGAGCCCTATGTCGAACACGCGGAAGCGACATTCAAGTATCCTCCGCTAGCTGTGCAAGCGCCCGAGATTGAGTGGGCGCACACTACATGGGCGGTGCTAGCAGAGGGCCGGTCGGATGGTCACACTCAAGAGGTGCATGATAGCGCAGGGCGCCATGAGGATGTCAACAGTACCCTTGCAACAAACCCTACAAGTGAACTAGGCAAATTGACGGCCACAGAAGCTAGCCACAGCGAGAGCGAGGATCCAAGTAGTGCGACACGGCTTAGTTCTCAGCACCCATTACACGAAAACGCTGCTGCAATGTATGGCATGCGGAGAAGTGGCAGCAAAGCGGCGCCATCATTGGTATTGGCAATTGTCATGAGTACTGTTACATGTGTATCTTACATGCTCTTTTAACATGATGTGACCGAAATACAGCTATTCTAGCAGGAACAAATGCTCAATTCTATGTGGGGGAGGAAAACTACACCCTAAACCTCTCTATGCGAGAGAAGCAACGCCTGGTGGTACATCCAACTATTAACAGCCAAGTACTATGCCAAAATATCTAGTATCCACTGGATAAAATCATGGTCACCCTGCTCACCTTTGATTGTCAATGGGCTTGCTTTCATAGCGACAATGTCATTGAAAAACGCTTCTTGACTTTCTGCGGCTTTGGCTTGGACTTTTTTTTAGTTCTTCTCTATTACCACAGAAAAAGTATGTTTTACCAGTGCCATCGCCACTTTTTTCTTTACCTATAGCCTGTACAATTGGTGTCAACACTGTCCTCTGGATAACAAACACATTGAGGTTCCCATCCTCCGAAACTTGTATGAAAATCGCGAAATCTGCGATTAGTGGTTCATCGATTTCTGGAGATACTCCAAAGATTTCAAGCTTGCCATTAGTGTCGTATCTTATAAACACATACTTTATTATCTTTGCCAAGTCTTTGTGCGCTGGTATTAAGTCCATAAGCAATAGAAAAATACGTGGTGGAGAAGTGAATAGTGGTGGGAGGATTCGGAAAGCAAAAGTAGGAGAGAGAAGCAACCAGGCTCTATAGCAAAAGGAGGCAACGACCTGACAGCTAGCGGAAAAGCTAGACAAGAAAAAGCTGAGCATCCCCTGCCATTTCCCTTCTGGAAAATGTAGGCGATTTTGTAGCATTTTCTTTGAAAAAAGGAAAACTGAGGAGCGACACACAAACTACACTCTTTTTTACAAAAAAAACTGTTTGACACATTGTACTTTCTATTAAAAGAACTTCTCAAAGCTTCTAAGAGAACTAGGTTGCACCTACACCCCTCATTATGGGAGGATAGGACAATAAAAGTGATGGACGTTAGTGCAAAGCGCAATCTTGTGTTGATGTGGGCAAGTTGGTTTATTCCTACATGGTGAGTCTTATGTAAATAAATGGGTAACCCTAGTTTAGGCTAGTTAAATGTTCTGTTGGCAAAGCAGCCAACATACAGCTCTCTTGGCCAAAGAATAAAAGACTATCCACGGCTATTCTATAAAACAGCTCCCCCAGGGATAGTACGTAGCTGCTTATGAAGGAGCGAGGTACATGTTCATTGCTTCAGTCTATGGTGGACGACTCAGAAGATGGTGTGTAAAGAACTATGATGTTTTCTCCCTTAGTACTTGGAAGCTGGGAATGAATAATCTATGAAAGATTCCCCCATATACATTACCCATTTTTTGACGTCAAAATAAACAGGTTGCGTCACATGACTGCCAGCCTATTGCAGCACGCGCAATCGTGACGGCGGACATGTACTACACTCGCTGACGGAAGGTTAGGGATACCACATATTGACTTCGTCACGAAAAGATATCCACATGTCAAGAACAGGCAACTATAAAAAGGCACTGTACTGTTGCCAAACATGAATAGGATTCATCAGTTTTTCACTAATATGAATCTTGCCACATAAATCTATTTACTAGCTTTATTTCTTTATTACACATTTTATGTTCTTTGGAGGATTTGCCATCTCTTGAATCTTTTTATTCATCTCTTCGATATGTTCCAGTGTGTCTTCATCAGCAGGTAAGTAGTTTTTAGGGACCTCCATTATTGCATAATCGCCATTCTCTGCTAAAAAGCTGTCAAATTCTTCTTGAGTATAGATATTAGTAAAGGTGCCCTCAGCGCTAGGGGTGGCAACGGTATCCATGGTGCTTGGGACAGTAGACTTGTATGAGATTGCTGTTAGGAATAAATTGCTGAAGTGCAAGGAAATGAAAATATTTTGCACTCCCCTGCTGTCCTTTTTCTAAATAGTATTTTTCTACACTTTCCGAGTTGAGAGCCCTTCACATACTAGGGGAAGGAGGCTGGCAATAGGTAATTAACCGCCTTTTTGCAAAAGGAGAGTGCAAGTAGAGGAGACTTGCACTTTGCTGCGGTTAGCAGACGCAAAGCCCCAGGAGAGCACCTATTGCTGGATAAAAAAACACACATTTCAGCCTTGCTTGCCCAGCTTGCCAAAGGGTGTTTTTTGCTCTTTGGAGCCGATGCTATTCTTAGTAGCCTGCTTGAGACTTTACCAACAGCAGCTTTTGGGGGAGCTTCCTTTCCTTTCCTTTGACAGCCCCATCCTTCCCCCTTTTAAAAAACACGCTCTTGCAGCTCTCAGATTTATTGGTGCTCTTGGCATTGTCAAGCAAAAAAGGAGACTTTGACAACATGAATGAAAGCGAACTGTTTAAAGACAACTAAACAGTCGCTATCAAAGGTGAAACAAAATATATTCAAAAAAAGGTTAAAAACAGCTCTGAAGAAAAAACAGATAAAAGTCGGTCCGGAAAACGAGAAAGGGAAAAAGGGAGATCACCGTCGGGTGATCTCTGAATTAAGTAGCCGTTGGCTCAACAGCCAACAATGAAAGAGCGAAAAATCCCTTTTGCTACGCAAATGGCCTTGTAATCGCGATCTGGCCGACTATACTCGCTGCTATCCAACACACAGCTCTCTTATAAGTGCAACTTCCCTGACAAAAATACGTATTCGCTTATTCTGGTGAGAGGTGCATGTTCACTGTTGGTGGGCAAGTTAGGTAGAAGGTCAACCAAAGGCACAACAGAGCTATTTATAGTGCTTGGAAGCTGGGAATAATCTATGGGATAATCCCCCATATACACTACCCATTTTATGTTCTTTTGAATATCTGGTATCTCTTGCATCTCTTGCATCTCTTGCATATCTTCCTTCAACTCTTTGATATATGCCAATATATCTTCATCGGATGGCAGGAAATTGGGGCGGATTCTTAATACTACACACTTTTTATTACGTGCTAAAAAGCTGTCAAGTTCTTCCTGAGTATAGATATTAGTAAAGGTGTCTTCAGCGCTAGAGGTGGTAACAGTATCCATGGTGCTTGGGGTAGTAGACCTGTATGAGATTGTTGTTAGGAATAAATTGCTGGAGCAAAGCAAGTGCAAGGAAATGAAAAGATTTTGCACTCCCCCTGCTGTCTTCCACTTTAAATAGTATTTTTCTACTTTTTTCAGTTAACCAATCCCCCACACCCTAGGGGAAGGGGGTTGGGGATAGGAAATCAGCTGCCTTTTTGTAAAAGAAAAGCGCATGTAAAGAAGACTTGTACTTTGCTGCGGCCAGCAAACGCAAAGCCTCAAAAAGTGCCTGTAATAACGGAATTACGTGATACTTTGGGCGAAGCTTGCATTAATTGCTGGCGCACGCACATCGAAGACATGGGCGAAAAAAAGACGTGTTCCTCATATATGCACACTGTTAGTTTTATAAATACCAAATAAAACCTCAGGAAAGAGACCCTATTACTTGTTGTTGTTGCTGTGCAAAGCTGCTCTTTGTATCCAACGATGTCCGTGTTCCGAAAGGATGTTCCATTCACTACACTGCTCTGATTCCTTGATCGATTAGCGTCGTTAGCACATTTGCTGCTAACACACACAGATAAAAGTCGACGACTTAGGGAAAAGGCACCTATTAGTAGCAAATGTTTAGTATAAATGGAATGGCGTTGCCACATTTATCTAATTAGGAAACCAATAAGTCTTAGTATATTCTTTACTACAGTGCCTATTATTGGCAAAAAGCACACCTTTCGGCTCTGCTTGCCCGGATTTCCAATGGGTGTTTTTTGCTCTTTAGAGCCGATGCTATTCTTAGTAGCCTGCTCAAGACTTTACCAACAGCGGCTTTTGGGGGGAGCTTCCTCTTCTTTCCTTTGACAGTCTCATCCTTCCCCCTTTAAAAAATCACGCTCTTGCTGCTCTCAAGCTTATTGGTGCTCTTGGCATTGTCAAGCAGAAAAGGAGACTTTGACAGCATGAAAAAGCGAAAAATCCTTTTTGCTATGCAAATGACCCTGTCTGTTGGATAGCAGCGAGTATAGTTGGCCAGATCACGATTACGAGTCCATGATCATAATCTTGCGATTATGATTACAAGCGGCTATGACAGCGCTGTTTAAATATGGCGCTACGGGACATTACTGGTGCAAGATCTCTTTAGTTATTTTAGTTCGTATATTTAGGATAATTATATATAGGGTCTATTCTAAACCCACATAGTACTATCCAACACTGTCATTTTTGCTCAAGGCTCTTGGCACAAGCTCTACCAAAAGACAGAATGTGGCTACTTCTGCTAACATGGTTTCTACGTAGCTGAAGCTGTGAATTAGCCAACATAACGCCTCTTGAGTCATAGGGGAGGGCTGTTAGATGTGCAAAAAGAGTGTAGCTCTGAACGACGAAACAAAGCTTGATCATATGTTTGACACCTAAACATGAGAGCTATCAACAATTACCTCTTTTCAGGTACGGCCATGCCTGTCAAGAAATATAATCCTTTATTTAGCTTATGTATTGACAGCTTTGACTGGGCCATTTTCCCACGAGGAAATTGAGGTTTACAGACAAACAACTCTAAAATAAACTAATTAAAGGCTTTAAAGGTAAATACGCTAACACCCAATCCTTCTGGCCATAGGAAACAAGCTTATCCACAGTTCTCTTATGAGAGCAACTCCCCCAGTGATAATACGTAGCTGCTTATGTTGGAGCGAGGTACATAATATGGGCTTGTTTCTAGGCCACAGTGCTCAGCGGGGTTAGACATGGGATCACTGCTCATTTTGGCCCGGTTTACTACCAATTCATCATTCAAACCTGAGATGGGAAGTCCGAGCGACGGGTGAGGCACAAGCTTGACAGCTTTTCCCTCGGCATTTTGAAGTTTGGAAAAATCTATGGGAGATTCGCCCATATAAACTACCCATGTCTTGTTCTTAGGTACACTTGGTTGTATGAGACTGATATATGCCAATATATCTTCATCAGCTAATAGGCAGTCGCTGGGGGGTTCCACTATTATACAATCCCCATTCTCCGTTAGAAAGTTGTCGAGGTCCTCCAGAGAATGGATATTAGTAAAAGCAACCATGGTGCTTGTGCAAAAAAACTGTACCTTGTTGCTGCTAAGAAAAAAATAGAGTAAAGCGAGTGCAAAGGAACTAAAAAGATTTTGCACTCCCTCCTGCTGTCTTCTTCTTTAAATAGGATTCTTCTTTTTCCAGTTGAGCACTCCTCACATGCTAGGGGAAAGAGGATTGGGAATTGGAAAGCAGCTGTCTTTTAGCAAAGATGGTGACGTCTGAATCATGGGTTGCCTGGTGGTGCAGATTGCTCAAAAGGCGCTAAAAGAGCACTCACTTGCTTACCTTTTGCTGCACGAGAGCAGTCTGCAAAATGTGTTTCTTTGTTTAGCTCTTTAAGAGAAAAGCTATTCTTAGTAGCCTACCCATTAAATCGCATGACATAAGCTGCGGCCAGCCCAAAAAGTGTGCGTCTATCTGTCCACTCGTTCTTTCCAAAAAAAAACAAACACATTTCTGCTGCCGCTGCTCCCTGGCTTTTCTCATCCTTGACTTTTTTACAAAAGCGAAAAAAATTTATTTAGTGTTTGCCTTTTTTACCCATGTATACGCGTATTAGCAGATGTCAGTTTTTGATTGAGTAGAGAATCATGCGGCAGCATTGTTCGTTGCCTGTGCTCTTCTTGCGCTCCAGTATGCCGTCATGTCTGCCACATTCCACATAGGAAAATGACATAAATTAATAGCAGTGTACAAAAGACAGAGGATAGTACGAGTCTTTACAGGTGGTGTGTGGCTATTGCGCCAACGTTTCTCATGGCCTAATGGATCAGGATATTGTCCTAATAGCAGGGTTTCCAGCCAAGTGCGCACATATCTGGGATTGGAGAGCACAAGTGGAGGTGCCGTGCAGTTTATTGATGCATATCGACTCAGCCTTACCTCAAATGCCCCCTCCTCCAAGCGACCTTGCGAGTCGTCATAGCAATGGTGACCAGAAAAGCGCTATGCTTTGTAGAATTCAAAGCTCCTTGCATGAAAATGCAGATGCAACGCATGGCGCAAGGAGAGGGCAGCGGCTAGGAGTTGCTATGCTTTCTGCCACACGCGCCTTGGGGCTGTTCTAATAGAGTACAACATTTTGACAGCTTGCTTGAGTAAGGACTAGCAAGAGCTTCGGACTCGAAATTAGCCGCTCACGTGATGCGATTTGCGTTTCTGCATTCTGTTGGGGGTTATTGAGCTGGCTTTTTTTTAGATGAGCCAACTCGTGCGATAAGGACTGTGCCTGAGCATAAACTTTTTCTCCTGGTGGTGCCGAGTAGGCTGGGGCTGAAGCGGCGATGCCCCCTCCTTTTCTTTTCTCTTTCTTTTTTCAGGCCAACTTTTGAATTCCTAATTCTTCACTTATCCCTAGCTACTTGCGAGCAGCGGTCGGCAACTCGGACCAGTCACCCAAATAAATACATTCTTGTTTATTTGAGCGACTTGCTTTTCTTCTCAGAGCACCTTAGTTTCGACCAGTAGTGTCTTGTAGCTTGTCTAAAGCTCCGCCCCTAACCTCCCCAAGCTTTCTTTTTTGATGACAGGACTGTCCTCTTCGCAGAAGGTCGGTGACGCCCAGCACGCCGTGAGCGTCACCGATAACACCCAGGCCGAAACTATGCAACTATGTACCCCGACATGCAGCACCAATGGCACGCACAGCGACGGGTACACGGGCGCCTTTGAGGGCCCCGAGAAGCTTCTGGAGATGTGGTTTGCACCCACATGCAGCGCAGCTATTTGCGCTGGCCCAGGAGCTGAGCTCTGCGACGAGGACCAAGACCAGTGGTCCGAGTTGCGCAGTGGACTGAGGCTCGTGCCTCGAGCTGTTTGGCGCGACATGCTCGACCTCGTTCACTGCCAGGTGCTAAGCACTCTGTGCAACGAGCACCTCGATTCCTACCTCCTGAGGCAAGTATCTTGCACTTTTCTGCTCCGCTTGCATTTTCTGGGCTCGTATGCTAAACAAGCGGCACATGTCTACGTCCCCCTTTTTTTCATCCTCGTATTGTAGCGAGTCTTCATTCTTTGTGTACCCGCACAAGCTGGTGCTCAAGACATGCGGTACGACGACCCTGCTGTACGCCATTCCGCGCATCTTGGATATCGCGCACCGCTATCTGGGTGCAACTGGCGCGTACCAGGTCTTTTACTCGCGCAAGAACTTTATGTTTCCCGATCAGCAGGAGGAATTGCATCGTTCGTGGGAGAGAGAGGTGGCCTATCTGGACACTCACTTCCCCGAAGGCTCTGCCTACATGATAGGAAGGACTAACCGCGACCACTGGCACGTGTATCTCTGCGGACCCTACGAGGTGCCGCTGCCTGGTGCGGTGGATGACGATACGACTGCCAACAACTCGGCTGAGGGCTCGCCGCTGGTTTATGCGCTGAGCCGCACCTCGTCGCGCTCGACCGTGCACAGCCTGATCGAGTCTGCGGGCGCTGGCTCGCCACCTGGCCCTCGCGCTCCATCGGACACCACTGTGGAGATTTTGATGACGGGACTGGACCCTGAGCGCATGCAGGCCATGTACATGGGAGGCGCCTCCTCGCTGGAGGGCTCCTTGGGCGGCAAGGCCGTTGAGCGAGCTACAGGTATTGCTAGCATCTATCCTGACTCTGCCAGCGACTCGTACTTGTTTACGCCGTGTGGATTTTCGCTCAACGGCCTACAGGGCGACGGGTACTACACCATTCACGTCACTCCCGAGCCACACTGCTCCTATGCGAGCTTTGAGACCACCGTGTCGAGCGACAGCGCCATTGACTTGGGCTCGGCTGCTGGAATCAAGAGCTTGGTTGAGCAGGTCACGGCTGTGTTTGGCCCGCGCTGCGTCACTGTTACCGTGTTTAGGGCTCGCGGTGACACTGCCATCGCCCTCGCTGCCTCCGGGCTGTCTGTCGAGGTTGATGGCGTTGGCAAGGACTCCGCTATGGCCAAGGCTGCCCTGCAGTCGGCGACTACTGATGGCGATAATGTCCCTCCCGCCTTCGCTCCGGTTTCCGGCTACAAGACCATCGACCGCGTGCTGTACGAGTTTGACCACTACTGGCTTCGCTATGCCTACTACGCCAAGGCCGACTAGGTGTCCTTTTGGGGGCTTAAAGCCCATGTCGAGACAAATGCATTCAGTTGAAAACCAAAGCTATATTTGTTCATAAACATAGAGAGGATCATTGGCTGGGATGGAAAGTAGCAAGGTCTTTAGCAGCTGTGCCGCAATCATTGCTGCTGCTCTTTGCGTGTTTCCAGAAGGAAGGTTGGAGCAAAAAAAAAAAAGTGAGCACATTGCTGCTTTATAAGATGAGCACTCGATATCAAAAACCTTGAAATCTTTTTACAAGGATTTCTTTTTGCAAAGATTTGGGTGTCCATTGGGACGGAGCAGCGGCTGTGACTGCAACTCTTCGCTGCTTGCCGAGCAAGAGGATCACAGGAGCATAGCTTCTGTCTTGCCTTACTTGCCTCTTAGCAAGAGTCAGGGCTTCTCTTTTTTTCCTATAAAAAGCCAGGCTGCTGTTCCTCCATCTCGTTTTCAGAACATCTACTACACATATTTCTCCAACAGGACATTATATTTTTTGACTATTGACCAACTGCTAGACATATAGGCGATATTCGGAATGATTAATCTTTTTTATTCCTATTACCTTCCTGAAAATGAGCTAGAAATTAGGCTAGGCTTTCCCAAGTTTACTGGCAGTAACAAAATTGGCTTTTTATATTCTAACCACTTTAGAGGGTCGGCTGCAGATGCCACCATCCTACTCCTCAAAGAAGATTCTTATTGTCAAGTTGGTGGAGACGTACTATCTATTGAGGACAATGATTATGTCTGCTGTCACCCTAGCGGAGAAGCGGTAAAATCTATTGAAGGCAAAGACTATGTCTTATTTTTATTGGCGACGCCCCTTGCTTAGACAAGTTTGAGGAAGAGGCCAAGAACGATTACAAAGGCCTATTCAAGAGAATCGTGGATTTGGGAGAAGCCTATATGGCTCGCCGTGGCTTGTAGGGACGAGGGGTGTCACTACAGACTATTAGCGCTGGACTCAGCACCATATGCCTCCTTACAGGGCCAAGCCGGAGGTAGTCTAGATGAGCATTACAGCTCGCGAAAGCAGACAATGGCAAGGCTAGAGAAGCCAGGTAATGCAGAATATCCTGCACGATCTTAGAGTTGAAATTATAGCTGTGTTTTTGAATATAAAAAACGTGAAAAAGAGACCGATAACTTATTCTTGCTGCTCTACCCCAGCTATGCCTCCAAGCAAGAGGGTGTTGCAACGACAGGTTGGGGCGGAGGTTTAAACAGAATTGACACACAGCTAACTTCCTTAAAGATGCCCATATTGCTGTCTCATTGGGAATTAAACAATATCGCTATCATCATGCTCGCCACTTACAAAATCAGATTGCTTTGCTTTCTCTTTTGCAGCAAACTTTTGTCGCTTAAATTTAATGTAGCTATTGTTCATAAACTAACTAGTGCAACATGTTATCTACATTTATTTCCTAAGACGGCTTTCCACGCTTTGGCCGTCGTTCCGAGTCAGCTACCGACTTAGTATCTCGAGACCTCCGGCTGCCACTAGCCACTGTTCCTTGGTCATGAAGCACCGGCAGTAGAACCGCACCAACACTGCCGCCTCTGTCTCTCTTTTTTGCCTGAAGAGGGGCGCTGGGCGTAGGGCTGCTGAGCACATTGGCTACGTTCAGCAATGGTCGCGCATTCTCGTTGCCACCACCAGAGCGGCTATCACGGATTACCAAGTCCCGGTATGTCGCCATCTGAAGCTCCAGCAGAGGTATGGCGGGTAAAGCAGCAGACAGCTCTGGCACATCTGGTGCAAGTTCCATAGACCCACATCTTTGCGGTGGGCTTGGCCCCAACTCTGCCACCTTGCCTTGGTCGTCGAGAAACTCTATCGTTGCTGTATCCATGAAAACAGCTGCTGCGCCTTTGTCCAATACACGCTCATACTCTCCTCTCAGGTTTCCGCCAATATATCGATCGCCAGAGAAAAAGAGGAACCTGTGCATCGCAAACAACATTTCGTCTAGAGCTTGCGATCCCCCAGTGTCAACCCCGAAATCGCCAAGGCACAGCTTGTCACAGCCCAAAAGCCCAATGCGTGTAAAAGCCATGTTGCTGCTGCTGTAGAAAGAGAAACCAGGTGGCGACTCTTTAGCACTGGATGCCCGGGCGCGAGTAGAAAGGGCGTCCAAGATGACATAAAATAACGATTCAATGTCATTAAAGATGCTGCGCCGCCTAACCTGTAGAAGCATCTGTATGCTCATGTACATGCTTGTACCAGTGAACGGGTCCTTAGCAGCCTCCGTACTAGTTACTTTCTCCCAGTCTAGCTGCCAGCGCTCGGCGATTCCTTCCTGGAAGGCTCTGTCGTCTTTGGCCAGGCGGCCAGAAATGATTGTAGCTAGCGGCTCGTTTGGAGGACAAAGAAGTTTGGCATAGCCCCAATCGATTACGTAAGTGTGCTCACCTTTAATCATGACATTCCCAGCTGAAATGTCTCTGTGAAGCACGCTGACATGACGCGCCTCTGCCAGCGTCTGGATGACGCTTGAGACGCACTTCTTGGCTTTGTTTGCAATCTCAGCAGCAGATACCTCGCTCTGGCGCAAATCCGCGAAAAACTCAACAATCGTCTTACCACAGTCCTCCATCAGTAAGAACTCGACTCGATAGCCATCTACGTCATTGGCAAGGATACCGCTCATGTACACATGCGGGATACCGGAGACGAGCAAATTTTCATTTGCATCCTTTGTCGCAAGCACATCGTATAGCGCGCCCTCAGGAAAACGGTTTGTAGGGGTCGACGAGATCTTCAAAATGACGTCTTTATTATCGTACCGAGCCCTAAACAGATAAGCGCAGCGCCCAACAATCGGCATTCTCTGTGAGATGATATCTCCAACCACGACGTTAGAGGCACGTCGAGTGGCAGCGACCTCAAGGACAGCATGACAAGCAACAGGGCTAATGTACATGTATTCGAAGGGGTGTAGAGGTACCAGCTTGCCCGATCATACTGGCTGGAAGCGTCAACAGGAACCAGAGCTTGCGAAGTCCTAGTCGGACTGTATACACACCAGTTGTTAGACCTTCCTCGCACCGATACAGCACTTGGCCCATCTCCGCGCTGTAGTAACCTTCGCGCGTAAAGACCACCAGGTACAGATCACACCCAAGGAGCAAGAGAAGCGGCACAAATGTGCGCAGCGGCTGGTGTTTCCAGATTTCTAGAGCGTAGTCAGCAAACTGGCCCAGGTGTTTACAGGATGCTGCCGTCTCGGAAATTTGCTGTTTCGCCTCTATAACGATTTGCGCTGTGCTAACCGCTTGAGTCTCGCTGACTTTCTGATAAAGCGTGAGATCGGGCTTGAGCTTCGACCCCCTGACAGCCTGGGCCTGATTATCTTTATAGATGTATGGCGTTTTCTGGTACTCGGTTGGTAGCGCCGTCATATCAACTTTCGCAGAGAGGGAGTCCAATAACTTCTTGAACGTGTCAACGTAAGCTGCTTCGCTGCCAGTCAAAGTAGACTGATGGATGACAAGCGAACTGTCGGCAAGGCTTTCAAACGACTCAATTGGTACGCTCTCGTTGTATGTCTCGTATGCATCAGCCAGCCCGAGTTTGTCCAGTAGCTTCAGAAACCCCATCGATTTTCCTCGGCCCTCAAGATCCCGCATAAGTTTCTGGCGGCGCAAAACAAGCTCAGCTGGCTCGTGCTCGAGATACATGCCCTTTTCCATGTTGGCTGAAGGCGTCGTATGAACGCTGCAATAAGCGCCGGCTGATTAATGCGCGACAAGTGAATAGGTCTATTTGGCACCAGTAAAGCTGTACAAGCCCTTAGAAATTGACCAATTGCAACTATGAAATGTGGTTCAAGCAATGTAAGCAGGAATATACTTACTGTATTGCCTTGAGCTGGCTGCTTATCCTCACTCTGCTGTTCCATGTCGCTTGGGCTGTGGTAGGAAAACTGTGGTCTAACATCCCCCGCGACTGTCTCTGTCAGAAATTCAAATGCAAAATGCAAAATAAAAAATCAAGAGTGAAATGATGAAAAAGAGCAAATGGGAAATGAAGGATATTTGACAAGTTAAGGAAGTGTGAGGAGAGAAGAAATTGTAAACAAGAGCCGGGGGAATTTTATTGTCAACAGCTAGTCTGATTTGATCAAGTATTGGTTGAGGGGAACAAAGCCACCCATATTATCAACAAGATGCAGCCATCACCGGCTTTGCTGCAGCCAAAATCCAATAATGGCAACATCCCGTCGCTTTGGAGCTCAGGGTCATTGCCTATGACTGCTGTGTACCTCTATCACCTCGTGGTTTAACTTTTCGTTAGGGGCAGGACTGGAGAGAAGGCGGCTGAATCGCTGAAAGGCGACAAAGCAAGAACTCTTGACATCGCCGAGGACGCAAACCAGCTCTGAGCTGGAGGCGGCTAAGGCCCATAGGTCCAATAATTGGTCCCCACAAAGAAAGGTTGTTTGGTTTATTTTTTTTTACAAACGACAATAAAATCAGTTCATTCTCAGTTCACTCAGTGTAAATGTTTCCTTTATATACTATTTTGGAATCATGACTCGACATCCGTCTTTTGCCTTGCGAAAAATTATTCCGTTACCAGAGAAAAAGCCAATATGGAATAGATCCACACCCACAGCTCTCGAAAGAGCCGTTGCCCTAATAAACAGCTCTCCGCTGGTGCTATTCGCTCGGCGCAAGTGCCTGGACAGCAAGCATGTGCATGCAGAACTAGTAAAGCACAAGCTGGATTTCCGAGTCGTTTACTTGGATGACCTGCCGCTGGGAAATATCATCCAGCGTCGTTTGCAGGATCTCACTGGCCAGTGGACTGTGCCAAACCTGTTTGCAAAGAGCGAGAGCATTGGCGGGTATCGAGATGTCACCGAGGCCCTGCGGCTGGGTAAAGTCAAAAAGATACTGGACTCAAGCGAGTGGACAGAGTTAGTTTACGCTGTACGTCCAGACGCGTGGACCAGGGATGTCAAACTGAAGGAGAGATCCGAGATGTCGCTCAATATGTCGCTACAGGACTCGCACAAATTCAGCTACGTGCACAGAGAGCGGTGGTCCAAAATCAAGCGATACTTGGGCAAGCACCCTGAAATCGAAGAGTTTCCTATGGCGCATCGACGCCGCCGCTACAAGCCAATACCTATGCAGCCATTGGAAAAAAGGAATTGATAGTCAATAGTCATCATTAAAAAATATAAAGTGCCTAAATCAAGCGAGGAAATAGCATGTTTCTCCGAGGGCCCAAGAGCGGGCGACTCACGACGATAGGCGGAATACGCAGAGCGGCAATAAGCCGATTGATGTATTGAGCGCTGTCGTGGTGGTCTAGCGACATGGAGCTTGAGCGCGAGCGAGTATCGATAATGACTTCATCCACGTCCATTCCAGAACCCGACAGCTCCGCGGACATTCTGCTTTCTCCGGGGCCTTGCGTGTTTGACTGGACCGACATTTGCGGAAATTGGAAAATGTTGAATGTCGCTGAGGCCTCTGCAAGGATCTGTTCACTGACCATCCCTGCTTGCTTCATGTCGTGAACCATCCACTCGGATGTGTATACTCCGCCCAGACCCTCCAAGCCTACGGCTGTACCCGGCTCTGGTGTGCGCATGAGTCCCTTGGCTAACGATGGTCTTGCTGTCGCTGTCGCTCGTGCCAACGCAATTCGAACAGCGCTGGCTGGATTTCCCAACATTTCAACAACCTCGACAATGTCAAGCGGCGCCCTGTACTCGGTGGATTGGCTAGTGAGCTCTGGGGTAGCCACCTTGCCTAGCTCAAGCACCAACTTGGCGACATTTAGCACAGGCACGCGTGATTTCGCTGGAGGCTGCAGAACGCCATGTGTGGCGAGATTGACATCGCCTAGCTGTCGGATAATAAGGTCAGTATTTAGAACCGGTGCGAGAGGACGCTGCGACAACCCGACATAGCTGAGATCTGTGACTGCTGCCGAAGGATCCAACCCGGGACACTCGGACGCCTCGTGGCAGAGACCATCCAACGACAGCTTGGCTGTGGGTTCAATGCTGGCTGTGGGTCCAATATTTTCCAGACAATCAACAAAGGCGGCGGTATCCAACAGAGCGGGGACATCCGAAATACGCGACCTCTCCCTGGGTTGCTCGCAGTAATCCACGCATTCAATACAGTTGGCACAATGCGAGTGGCCCAGCTGCTCAATGAACCGGTCAATCTCTCTTAGCGACAGCATGTCAGCATCCGCACCGAGCATAGGAATGGTCGGTGGCAGCAGCAAGAGTTCCTCTGGAATATCGATATCTGCCATAAACGCAGCGCCGTCTACGCCCAACTCCAATAACAAGTCGTCGATACCACAAACAACAAACGGCGAAGAGTCGGCACTTTTGTCTAAAATAGCGGTGGGCGGAGCAGCAATGATAGCAGCCCCACAAACGGGTTCAGGCGCTCCAAGGGTACGCACAACAGCGGCCCATAGATCCAATCCAGGGTCTGAAGGCGCCAGCTCGCCGCTCTGAAGATTGTCAGACGAGCAGTAAGCGCCGTCCAACGACGCGCAATCGTCAGCCTCGCGCTGCTCATACGCCATTTGCAGCGGTGGCGAGGGGCTAGGCGGGCCCGAAGCAGCACTCTCTGGCGACGATGATGGCGGCAAGGCATCGTGTACGGCGCGTTCGCTGTATCCAAAATCCAACGAACTGAGGCCGAGGCTCTTACTGGAAAAGGACATTGGCGATTTAGTAGTCGCAGTGGCAGCAGCAGAGCGCGCAGCAGATGGAGGGGCGGAAACCTCAGAAACAGAAAAGGACACTGATACTGTTGTGGGCGCTGAATAGGTGGTAGAGTGCTCGGGAGAAATAACAACTGGCTGATGTGGCGGCAAATGTATGTGTTGAATGGGCATGGGAGGACAACGACGCAGTTTTTGGACACTGGGGGCGGTGGAGTGCCAATCGTCAAGCTCGGTTGTTGAAAGCTCTTCGCCGCCGTACCGTATTGGATTGTTGCGTGCTCGCTCCGCCTTGATATTCGACTACAAAATTAAAGAAAGAATGTGTTGACAATAGGAAAAGAGATATGCACCTTTGGTAATTAGTGAGGATTGTCGTAACCAAAAGGTACTGTTGGCGGGGAAAGGGGGAGGGAAGAAGATGCGAGTACTTTGTGTGAAGGGAGAAATAGAAGAGGAAAAACAGACTCACTCTAATGCAAGCTCATTATTTCTTTGCAGTGGCAATGGCATGTAATGGTACGCAGGTGCACAAGAGGGCGGGAGGCACAGCCGCATCGAGTTCCTAAAGCGGATACCAAGCAGGACCGATTGTAGAGGCACGAAAGGAAGAACCATTGTGCGCCATCTCTGTGCCATTATGTTACACACTCTTTCGCTAGGACACTTTCGTGCCTTCCATAGTTTGGACGGTAAACCAGGAGTAAGTTTAGAATAGCAGCTGTTTCTCTTCATGCCATGAGCTGAGAAAAAAGTAGTCGGGCCATTAAGGGAGAGGCAAGAAAGCGCAAATCTGCAATACATGTGCCAAGGACAGAGCAAAGCTTGGTAATACGTACAGCGTGGCGCATCCACTGGCCCATAGGCGGCGGCGGAGGCGGAGGCGGTGGGGGCATATGATTGCGATGTTGTTGCGGTCTGTTGCTGATAGTGGTTGGCAATGGAGATGCCGGGCGTGCGTGGGGAGCAGGCAATATGTGGGGTGATCCGAGACGAGATCCTGCATTTGAAGCGGGTGCAGCATGCGGAGACTCTGGCATATCAGCGTCTGATGGTGTGTGTTTACGGAAAAGCGTCGATGGCCGCAAGGTAATGCGCTTAGCCGAGCTAAAAATGGACCGTACACTTTTCGTAGACCGCGCTGACGGTGGGCGACAGTGCTCTACATATGGCCGGTGAATATGAATGGCCTCGGGATGGAGAGATGTCGCGGAGCCAGACGGCGAGGGACTGTCAATAGGCTCCGCGGCTGTACCTCTCCGTGGCAAGTTGCTAGCTGATGAGCTACTATCAGGTTTGGTGTTGTGCTTGAATAGGCGCTTTATAGAGTTTCCGGTTGCTGTTTTGGCCCGACGGATGCCCAGTCCAAACGAACGAGAGGGCTGTTGCTGATGGTGGTCGACACCACCACGAGACGAAGAGTTGTGCTCGGACATCGGCCCATGCGCACCAGGCGTAGAGGCAACAAACATTGAGAAGATAAAAAAAAAGGTCACGAAAAAAAAAGAATAAAGAAAGGCTTTTGCTGTATTTACCAATGGAAAAAAATGATGGAGAGCAATGTCGTTAAAAAGGGCATAAGGTCGTTAAATAGTGGGGGTTAGAATAAACTATGTCAAAATGGGTTGAGATAAAGAAAAAAAAAGGGGAGGAGAAACGATAGAAAAGTGAGCTGAATAATTTGGTTCGACTACTATTCCAAGCCTCTCGAGCAAGAGAAGAGGATGTCCCGATTCCAGGGTCTTTTATGCTCCCAATTTGGAATGGTCAAGAATAAAAAAAGCCACTCCACTTTTTTTGGTTCAAAATAGAAAACAAGAACAGAGTGCATCGGCTGGGCATCACCTAAAGCACAGGCCAGAACTGGAGCATCGTGAGCTGTTGGTTTTTTTTTACTTTTGGTCATGGCAGATAGAGTGTATTTTTTTTGGTGTAATTCAAAGCACTAGGGAATGTCCCCTTGCTCTATAGTCAGGCAAGCTGAGATAAAAATACGATGGTTCAAATGTCAGCTGATTTCAGCAGCTGGACTAACAGCTTTTTGTTAAAATCTGCTGTTTTTTTACGACATGTGGATTAGCTAACAGGTGACTCTCGGCTGCTAACTTTATGGTTATAATTGAGTGTTGTGGTGTATAGTGACTGGCATTCTCTGCCGCGCAGCGTGGATGGAGAGTGGCTAGATTGTACTGGTTGTCGAGGTTTTGTTGATTTCTCTAGTTTTGCCATTATGCTCATGTTGACTACCCCTCCGCTTGACTCTATGAGGAAGGTATGACTTGGTCATGTTCAGCAACCAGTGCTTTTAGCAGTCATTAGACTTTCTGGGCGGGGGATCAGATGGGGCTCAGATTTATGCGGGAGTATATGGGGGGGATCACAGATCACACGCTGCCCCTCTTTAATCGCGCAGGCCTCTTAAACCGCGTGGAATGTGTAACACGCTCCCCCAGTTTTACTTCATATCAGTTCAATTTCATAATCATCTTGTAAATTTCCCTTCAATTTAGTTATTCGCGCTTTTTTGTTTTCTTTTTCTTTTGCTTAAATTTCTCCGTTGTTCATGACTACGCCCAGCAGCTCTGCAAGCGGCGTTGTTGTCCATACAACTGACACTGGCAGTGGCGCGGCGGATACTACGATAACAGCGGCGGCGGATTGTGTGCACTATACACGAGACCTGCTTGGATCTATGCGCAGTGGCAGTAGCAGCACAGAGCGAAGTCACTACTGGCCTGGCGCTGGAGGCATTCCGCCGCACCGTGAGGGGGATCGGGGGCTGGATCCAGGTGTAGGCAGCACCCTATCTGGCGAGCTCAGGGCAGCGGGAGACCAGGCAGCTACTGTGGCGGAAGCACTGGTGACGGGGGACAGCGACAGGCAGCAGCAGCAGCAGCCGCAGCGGTGGAAGAACTCTGTGGCGGGGGCTGGGGCAGGCTGCGTATCGTCCGTAGTGACGTGTCCCTTGGACGTGGCTAAAACTCGGCTGCAGTACCAGGGAGTGCTGCGGGAGCGGTACTTGCAGTTGGGATATGCACCGTACAAGGGCACGCTGAATACGCTGAGGCGGATCCTGACTGAGGAGGGCGTCCATGGGCTGTACCGTGGGCTGGCACCGATGATGATGGGGTACTTGCCGACGTGGGCGATATACTTTGGCGCATACGAGGCGCTGAAGAGCGAGCTGTCGCGGAGCCTGGGCAGCGGAGGCGCCTTGGTCCACGTGCTGTCGGCCATGGGGGCTGGCGGCACCACGTCGCTGGTGACCAATCCCATATGGGTGCTCAAGTCGCGGTTCATGACGCAGAGCGCGTTCACGGAGTACCGATACAACAGCATGTGGCACGCCGTGCAGGTCATCCAGCGGACGGAGGGGTGGCGTGGGTTCTACAAGGGCCTGGGCAGTAGCCTGCTGGGCGTCACCCACGTGGCGGTGCAGTTCCCGCTGTACGAGCACCTGAAGCGCTGGCTCAGCGCGCCGCCGGACTCTGCGGGTGCGCAGCCACGTCGCCTCGAGTCATCGCGCATTCTGCTGGCCTCGGCCATGTCGAAAATGGTTGCCTCGACTGTCACCTACCCGCACGAGGTCATCCGCACCCGCCTGCAGAACCAGACGACCATGCCCTACAAGTACCGAGGCATCCTCCACGCAGTCTCCTTGATACACGCCGAAGAGGGGATGCGCGCATTCTACCGCGGCCTATCTACTAATTTGATCCGCACTGTGCCTGCTAGCATGATGACGCTGCTGACTTACGAGCTGCTGATCCGTTTACTCTAGGCAAGTAGATCTTTTTTGTGTGTATCACAATGTACTATAGCAACTCATCTATGTGCCTAGTGGCGCGATCAGCTGGACCAAGTGCTCGTAGTCTTCGTGCGTGGCGGCGCTAAGAGAATCGGTGATGATACGACCAGTCTCTGCTACATCTAGCCAGATCTGGCGGCGGATCTTGTCGTTATCCGAGGCCGGCATTGTGCCTCGCAGATCGACACTGGACGGTACTGGCAAGTCGTTCGAGTGATCCAGGTGACTGGCCCGATTAGTGGTTTTGCGCAGTCGGTGCAAGCTAGCCTCGGTCTTGCTGATAGTCGACAGGGCCTCGGCAGATACTCGGGCCATTTCGCGGGATATTCCCAGACACACTTTGGCCCTAAGCATAGCCAGTGTGTTGGGCTGAGAGGTGCTGATTTTGAGCTCGACCGCAGAGAGCTCGTCGAATAGCTTGCTTACAAAGGCGGACGGAGATTTGGGTGCTGCGCGGTTTGTGTGTCTGAATTGCGACGTTGTGCGACGTAGCTGGCTAGCTAGGTTGCCGCAACTGGCTGCGACTATCGTTGCTGATATGTGCTCAATGGCTCCGGTGGCCACGTCGTCTGATGGCTCAAATGCCCGGGCTATGGCGCCCCTTAGATTATCGGTTAGCGCGGCTGATGGCACTGCTGCTGGTGAGCTTGTATCGAGTGCCTGTGCGGGCGTGGGAAGCAGGGGTCGGAGTTTGCCAATGTGGTCGGCGCACAGCTGCTTCAGGGCAAATATGTCGTGGATGTGTGCTAGCAGCTGGTCCACAGCCGTCAGCCCTTCCTCGGTGGCGGTGTTGCTGCGGATCAATAGCTTGAGTGCATCGCTAGCCGAGTGGTTGTACCACAAGATGATCTGAATTGTCAGTTGCCAGAACCGCGACGCCAGTGGCTCCAAGTATACGTCTTCCGCCCAGCAGCGACGAATAGCCCACATAGCCCGTGCACCCAGCTGAGTACTCAGACCCAGCTCCTCCGTGATCCTATCGACCGCCGCTGGGTCCAGCGCAGACGGATCGCTAGAGTCTATCGCGTCAGTAAGCTGTTTTTTGCGAATGGAGAAATACGCCGACAGCTGCCATTTGCGGTGGAACTCCACATACGACTCTTCTGTTGCTAACAGGTCCGGGTGTCTATCAGCAGCATCAAAGAGACGGCTGAACTGGCGAACAAAGCCACAGGCTGACAGATAGTTTTGGTGGAAGCGATCGGGCATCCCAGGCACAAACAGGAGCGGCAGCTCCGAGAGTATGGTGGCAGATATTTCGCGCCAAAGCACATGCGCTTCGAGTGTCGCCGCACAGCCTGGCAAGTGGGACGAGATGCCGCGGACGAGTGGTGCGCCTTTACAGCGGATGAACTCGAGTGCGGTTTGGAACATGGAGCTGAGCACGGCGGGATCCAGACCCATGCCCTTTCCAGGCTGTCCGCCGAACGTCTCCAAGGCCATGGGCCGAACCAAGCGCTCGCGGATCAGGGCCTCCGCTCGCTCGTACTCGCCTACCGTAGTGTATGTCCGGAGACATTGCGCCAAAAGCCCCACATCAGCACCGCCCGCTTCCTGGCGTCCATTGCTTGGCGCTGCAAGAGCTGCCACGTATTCGTCGATGCGACTAGCGAGGAACGCGTCAAGTGCCGCATGTAGTCGCTCTTCCTGAGCCCGCATACGCTCCGTAGCCTGTATAATAAAAGGAAGAGTGCCGCCCTTTTCTATAAAATAGCGGACTTGGCTGAACTCGCCTGCCGCTCGCTCTAAGCTCTTCAAATGCTCAGCCAGCGCTCCAACGCCATCGCCAGCATGCAACTGCTGATCGGCTTCGCTCAAAACGGCGTTGACGCGATCCAAGAGCTGAGACAGGTCTATGAACAGCCGGAGCATATGCCTCTTGTCTCTTACGGCTTGTCTGTAGGCAATGCGGGCGTCTATTTTCTCAAGTTTGGAGGCCAGTTCTGTGTGCACTTCTGATATCTGCGTGGAGAGAGCTGAGAGCGGTTGCCTAATGTCGTTGATGGTCGTGTCTATTCCTGATACGCTGCTGCTTAGTCCGAGAAAGTCCTCATATCGCAAGTCAATGAGGTCGTGCAGCTCTCGCCGTACCTGTGTCAGCTGCTGGCTGAGCTCCATGTGCAAGTCGTCTAGGTCCTTGCCCTCTTCTAGGCGCGCCTCGGCAAACTGCTCCAGGTTAAATGCCGCCTTGGCCGACACATCTGCTGGCATTGTCAATGAACCGCGTATGGATTACAAGCACAGTATAACGAAATTCAACTCTGGAAGCAAAGGGTGGCTTTGCCTGCGAGCCATATCCAAAATGCACGCTGTGTGTAAAAATGTCACGTGTTGATCTGATCTGATTCGCTAGGGCTTAATCGAGATGTCTTTATCTGTGCGATTTTGAGATTTCCCCGCCTTGCTTTTGAGCTTTCTCTACTATCCTCGATTTCTCCAATTTGAATCCCTTTTTTTATTACAATACTTACAAATGCTTGAGGGTGTTGCTCGTGCTTTCCAGGCCAACAGCGTCTTCCGCGCTCTGTGCCGCCCACTTTCCAATACCTGGGTCAATCTCTCTGGCTATCGCCGACTTGGTAAGTGTAATTCCAATTACACTCGCTGTGCCCTCTCCCTTCTCTCAAAATTACTCTACTAATTCGCTTTTTTTTAGGACTGAGGTACGATGATCTTTTGCGCGAAGAAACCCCTATTATCCAGGAGGCTATCAGCCGTTTGAACCGCGAAGAAATTGACACGCGCAATTACCGGCACAGACGCGCATTCCAGCTGTCTCTGTCTCACCAGGAGCTTCCTAGCTCCCAATGGACCAAGCCCGAGGACGATATCAAGTACTTGCAGCCATTGATCGAGGAGGTCAGCCAGGAGTATGCTGAGCGCGATGCATTCAACTCTATGACCTCTGTGCGGAAGTAAACTATTTTGGTTGTTTTTGCGTGCTTTTTTTTCTCTTTTTGAGAGGTGTCGTAGGTGATAAAGTACATAAAACTGGTTCACCATCTTGTGATATGAAAGAGGCTCAAATGTCAACAATAACATGGGTTATTTTTTCTTTCTTTGTGCCGTAGACTAATATTAGACTCCTCGCTTTTGCAAGCCGATCACAGACCGCAATGGTGGCTTGCTCAAGTGGGGAAGGAGGAAGAAGAGAGGCACAGGTGCTGGTGGGCAGTAAGCCGCTCTTCTCTTCCCCCTCCCCCGCAACTGACATCTCTTTCTCTTCCCACCGCCCTTTGCTCTGCACTCGAACTATTTCTAAACTCCCCTCTTATAAACACCGTCTGTCCCCCTCTTCTCCTCCTCTCCCCGCACATCGCCTACTTGCTTTCTCTTTCTCTATCTCTCTCGCCCCACACATACTCACGCATAGTGGCGAATGGAGGCGAGCAAGAAAAAGACCGCTTTGGCTAGTCGTGCCCTATTCCTGCAACACCCAGCTTGCTCTCGAGTACTGCCCGAGATACTGCTGGAGATCTTTGCGCTATTAGCGCCTAGCCAGGCCTCGCTGCGTGCGTGCATACTGACCTGTCGACAGTGGAATTATGTAGGCACGCCAGTGCTTTGGCGGCGACCCCAGTTCCACCGCCTATCTAGTGTGGAGCTCTTTGCATCGACACTGGTGTCGTTTACGTCTGGGGCGGGAGTAAGCCACTATGCAAAGTTGGTGGAAACGGTTTCATTCAGCACTCTCCCCGAAGTCGACCGCAACAATCCACAGCTGGCTACACTACTGGACACCATTGTTAACTGTATGGTGGTGCCTAAATCTACTTCCGCATTGGACCTGCCTGTCGGTGGATGGGCCAAGCAGAGTGGCACCCGCAATTTACTACTGCCGCCGGTTATTAAGCGATCTCGGAGCCTGTCACGCAATAATGCGGGCTGCAGTGGTGTCAGCAGCTGTGATGTTGATGACCCCTTGGCTACTCGCCTGCTGTCAGCTACTGGTCTGCAGTTGGCTGATGGTGATTCCACGACTATTGCGGCTGTGGTAGCGACTGGCGTTGGACAGGCGGTGATGGATCAGGATAGCAAGACAGTACATGAGCGGCAAGCGCTGGCTACTACGGTGTATGCGTCGTCGCTGCGGCAGCTTGACCTGCGGTTCTGTAAGGGCGTGCGCAACTACTCACTGCAGCGGCTGGCGCCGCGCCTGGCGTCGATTAACGTGCTCAACTTGGCTGGTGGCCTACGGACCGACATCACTATTGCCAAGCTGTCACAGCACATGAGTGATCTGCGCAGAGTCTCGTTGGCGTGGACATCGAACCTCACTGACTTTGGCGTCAGCGAACTGGTTCAACGGTGCAAGGGCATTGAGGCACTGGATCTCACCTACTGTATGCAAATCGAGGATACTTCTATGCTGGCTATTGCCCACAACCTTCACTCGCTAGCAGCGCTGAGCGTTGCTTACTGCGCTGGTGTTACTGATATAGGCGTGAGAGAGGTCGCTACGAGATTTCCTGGTATCCAGATAATCAATGTCGCTAAATGCCTGAGAGTGACGGATCGTATGCGCAAACATCTGGCACAAGGCAATGTTGTCTACGCCTGTGACTCGTTCGATCCATTTTCGATCTACCGTAACAAGCTCCAGCCTCGAACAAAGAAGACTCAGTTTTAGCATCTATGAATTACTGCATTATCTGCATTATCTGCAACACTGCTATAAGACATTTATTGAGCACTCTTTGTCGGACTCGTTAAAAGACGGCTGCCCACATGCTGCCAGCAGCAAAAAGGGCAGTTAGCGCCGAGTATCCGCTGTGTGTGGCAGAGTTGTCCTTGGTCTCGGATGAGGACGATGACTCCTCAAGGTCGCCAAGATTCCCGCCATCAGCCTCGCCGCTACCACTTTGGTCGAGGCCAGCGCGCTCATTTCCACGATCATGGCCATGGCCATATACTTCATCCATATGAGCTGTATTAGGCCTGTTGATCATGTACTGCTGAGCGGCTACCAACGTCTGCGGCGCATATCCTACCTCAGCCATGTTAGCCACAGAAGTATGTGCAAGCGCCAGGGCAACTACAAGGAATATGTGCTTTACTAGAGACATTGCTTAGAGTAATAAAAAAAGTATAGAAAAGAATATAGTGGTTAACTAAATGTTCGATTCCTCTCGGGGGCTGAGCTTGACTCGCTGCCTAATAAACGAGCTTCTCTTCATTGGGAAGAGGCGGGGTTTTTGCGAGCTAAAAAGAGTAATGTGTGTGAGTATTTTTTCTTGTGTAAAATATTACGTAGTGTGTGAACCTTGCAACATAGTGCCTATTTGTTTAGCCTGCATGCCCCCTGGGTATTGTTGTCCCTCGTCCGCCATGCTTGAATAGACAGAACAGGCAGATGCGCTCAAGTGTAGTGCCTCTAGCATTGTGCTCCTCTTGTTTGCTACTGCGCCACCCCACAAAAAGATCGCAACTGCTGTGCCTAGCTAATGTTTCAGGCAGTGTCTTGAGTAAATGCGTTGTCACTATCTTCTCTCCACATGCACCCTTGAGCTTGGAAAGAGTTGAAGCAAGGGTGTAGTGAGCAGCAGACACAACATTGCCAACTTTGTCACATGGGCACCCTTTACTTTATTGGGACCAGGACAGCATTGAGGTGCACTATGGATGTGTGGAGGCTTGCAGGCTACACCAACTGGTCCCATTCTTGTCTGACTTGATCCAGCATTCTCACATGCCACTACGCACTTTCCAAGTGGACTTGCTTCCCCGCTCTCGCCAACATTTAATCCGTTTCTGTCAATACATTCTCCCATCTATTATGATTATTTCGGTGGACGACGTTATTGTTGGCGCTATCGACGAGGCCAGCGCTGATCTTCGCAAGCTCTCTCTGGATATTCACGACAACCCTGAGCTAGCTCTGAAAGAAGACAGAGCGTGCAAAGTACTTGTCGATTACCTAGAGAGCCGTGGCTTTGAGGTGGAACGCAATGTAGCTGGGCTCAGCACAGCCTTTGTATCCACACATGTGTCGTCGGCTGGCGCGCATGGTCTAAACATTGGGTTCTGCTCCGAGTATGACGCACTGCCCGGAATTGGCCATGGCTGCGGACACAACCTGATAGCGATATCAGGCGTCGCCATGTTTCTGGCTATCGCTGGGGTCATGGACAAGTGCCGGATACCTGGAACAATAAAGCTGTATGGAACGCCGGCCGAAGAGGCGATTGGCGGCAAGATTATCATGCTGGACCACGGTGTGTTTGACGACCGAGATCTGCTGATGATGCTGCATCCAACAGCAGGGTACTCTGGCGCTTGGCACTCCCAGTGCTGCCTGTCGATGAAGATAGAGTACTTTGGCAAGGCATCGCATGCGGCTATGGCGCCTTGGGACGGAATCAACGCGGGCACTGCCGCCAATATCGCGATGCTGAGCATGGGCGCCTTGCGCGAACAACTCAAGCCCGATTGGCGCACGCATGGCATAATCACTAATGGCGGACAGGCAACCAATGTTATTCCCGAGTACTCGAGCATCGAATACACGATCCGCACTGCATGGGCCAGCGAACTGCAGGTACTGCGCGAGCGAACCCTGCGAGTCTTTGAGGCGGCGGCACTGGCTACCGGATGCACACATAAAGTGACTGAGAAATTCGCGTACTTGGATAATCGGGACAATCCTGTTTTGGGTCGGCTTTACGAGGAGCTCATGGGTAGCGAGTATCAATCGCCGCCGGAGCGGGGTGTTGGCGGGTCTACGGACTTTGGCAATTTGTCGCAGAGGTTTATCTCGCTGCACGGAATGTTCGACTTAGCTGGCACGAGAGTACCAAACCACACCGTGGAGTTTACCAAAGAAGCTAGGTCAGCTGAAGCTCATAAGCGGACTATCTTTGCTGCCAAGACTGCTGCTCGTGTGGCCACCCGCTGCTTAGTAGACGAAGGATTTTGGAAGCAAGTGAAAAAAGCACACGAGGAGCGTCAGCAGAGTGGTGGATACCGCCAATAGTGACATGTGGAAGTTTTCGTAGTGAGATTTTTGCGCAGCACCCTCTCTTATCCCTCGACATCGCCAAGATGCGGCATCTGTTTAAATATAGCAACAACTCGTATAGAACTGGCCAGAGTTCAGGACACGATGCTTTTTAGGAAATGGCGATGCAAGCAAACAATTACCTGCATGCCACTGCTGATTTTCCAAGTTTAGAAACCACTTAATCTCCGCTGCAGCTCTTCTCAACATCCATGATTTTTTGTGGCTGACATTGCACTTCTCTTTCTCTGCTTCTCTATTCTTTATTAAACTGTTTTATTATCTTTTCTTACACTTGTAAACTAGTCATGGCAGTCTTTTGGCTCGGTCGGACAAAGCTACGCAAGGCCATATGTAACATATCTACTGTTTCCGATTTGGATATCACACACGCCAGCATCCGCGAAAAAGACTGAAACCTCCCCCCTTTTTCTGCTACGACCAACTTTATGTAGATGAGGCAGCGGCTAATCCCAGTGCTTACGACAAGGTCTACGACATAATCGCCAAACACTCGAATGCGTAAGTACTCTTTTATTAAGTGTTGAATAGTGTTCAGCGAGAGCACGATTAATAGCTTTGGTTTATTGTCTCGGAATAGGCTCACAAAGGCGTTTGATATAGTGTTAAAGGCCATTGAAGACGGGTGGCGGAACCAACAACCGCTATACAGCAGGAAGAGCACTAGCAGTCGACGTGAAAGCTCCAGCAATGGAGGCAGTAGCGCACGATCGGTGCACGACGCTGGATTCGCCGTTTCTCCGGCAGACGTCAAGCAGAGCACAGATATTCTCCAAGTGCTCCATGGAATTGTGCACTCGTTTCCTCGAGAAGCCTCGCTTGTGTTTGGCGATATTATGCATGCCACTCGACTCTTAGCCTGTGTCCGGAGCTTGGCCATACCGCTGGACGTGCGCTTGGTTCTGGTATCGCTGGCTAGTCGCTGGTATGTGCTGCTAAAATCGGCGCCACAGGCAGCAAAGTACTTGGCATCTGTGGTTGATTCGTTCTACAACTACACCGGATTACTGCCATCGCTTAGCTTCCTGCTACTTACTCCGCACAACGTCCGTAGGCAACAGGGGTGGCCGTATCCACCGTTGGAGCGTACTGATGACTTGCATTCGTTCATGTATGTCACGCCGAAAAACAAAAAGACCCAGGGCAGCCACTCACGGAATGGATCAAGGAATCCGCGACACAGTGTCGGTGTCTTTAGTGACCAAGTCTCTGGGCAGTCCAGATCGTCGCGAGCCAGCAAACAGATGGAGCCCACGTCGGAGCAGCTAGAGAAAATGAATAACAGCGCTCAGGAGCTAACATCGCTCGGCGGGATGCTTATCGACAACCTTGTTACTCTGCCTATTGACGAGAACCCGCAAACCAACAAGGTTATCCAGGATATGCTGAAGGAAATGAATCGACTCAATTCGCTCGTAGCCAGCCACATATTGTCACTGACTGGCGAGCATGTGCAAACTACACGGCGACTCAAGCTGGCTACGGACGAGACAAAGCGCTGCAATTGGGTGTACAAGGACTCGATCTCTGCGTATGAGGAGTGGAAGTACAGGCAGCATGACTATGTCGCATTATCTAACAATCGACTGTCAATGGCATTGTCGGCTGGTGGTGGTGCTGGATCATCATCACTGGCACCAATGCAGACAGCACCAATCACTAAACAAGAAATACCTGCGTTGGAGCCGGTGCCAGCTCCAGCTCCAGCGCCAGTGCCTCTAGAGCGCATATCAACAAAGGCCAAGGGCAAGATGCCCGATCTCGCACCACCGTCCACTCCACCACGCATCTAAGCACTTGGACATTATTAATCATATTGAGGACTATGTAGTAACAAACTAGTGTGGCAATACATTTGAGCTATCACTGCAGCCACCAGCGACTAAACTCGGTGGTGCCGTTGTTAGGCGCTGGCTTCAGGTCTAGAATGTGAGTCATCATGGCGTAGAGCTCGACGTTCTCAAACGGCGGGTGGCGGATATTGTGCAGCTGTGCCTCGCTTAGATGGCTCTCGCCCCACATGGCATCATACTCTGCCCGATGCTTGGCGCCGGCCCGTGGAGTAGTGCGATCCGGCCCGGACACCAGGGCGCTACGCACCAAGGCCAGGTAGTCTTGCATGGCGTCCATGTCCGAGATATGCGATCCATCGTCAGCTTCGACTTGGCCCTTCGCCACGCCGCCTTGAATAGACACCAGCTCATTGGCCACGGGAAGGGGCGGAGCATTGACATCACGAGATCTGAAGGCTGGACCGGCAGCCAAAAACGTGGCACGCATGAGCGGATGCAAGTTGTCGTATCCATGGGCGCCGGTGACGGGGAACTCCTCCTTTGAGCCCAGCTGCTGGGCATGGAACCTGTCGCTAGCAACGGTGGTGACGTAGTACGGAATCTCGGGAATAATCATGATGGGCGCAACCCGCGACTGATGCGCATAGTGGAAGCGCTCTGGCACGTTCTCGCGCAAGTACACGGCCCAGGGCTTGCCCCTGCTGGCCTTCCTGAGCTTATGATACATGGGCAGGATGTCGGCGCTGTCCTTGGGCTCGATGCCGCCGAGGGGCCACCCATAGATGCCGCGCAGCCTGGAGACGTCAATGATATTGTCAACATAGATCGCATACTTGTGCGCCTGTGTTGCTGCCATACCATGGTCGCTGACAACCATGAGGTTCACGATATGCGTGAGATTGCGCTGCGCGATCTGCCGCCACAGCTCGCCTAGAGCCCCGTCGACCAGCTGCACTGCCTCGTTGACTTGCTTGGAATCGGGACCAACCTGGTGCGCTGCGCTATCGACTTCGGGCATATAGGTAGCCAAGAACGATGGGCGAACGTTCTGGGGAAGGTCGAGCCACTCCATTAGCTGCTTGATCTTCTTTAGAGGATGCACGCCGTACGAGAACGGCACCACGTGGGTGGGCTTGTATCCGTGGATAGTTGCTGTTGACCCTGGCCACATATTGATAGCAGATATCTGCCCTTGCTTCTCGGCAGTCACCCAAATGGGCTCGCCGCCTTCCCACCACCGCGACTCCAAATTCTTCTTGGCATCCTTGTACGAAAACGTATCGTTCAGCACAGAGTCATAAAACTCATTGCTCACCATGCCGTGGGACCCCGGGTACAATCCAGTCGCAATAGAGTAGTGGTTGGGAAAGGTCGATGAAGGGAAAGAGGGAATCATGTAGTCAGCCCTTAGGCCCTGCCGGCCGATATGGAGAAGCTCGGGAGTAATCCCACGGTCCAAGTAGTCTGCGCGGAACCCATCGAGCGACAGCAGAATAATAGTTGGCTTGAACCAGTGGGTGCCGTTGGATAAAAGGCGCTGGTTGGCTTGGTTGTGCGCTTCGGCTGCGTGGTGCTTGTTGACTGGGTTCAAGGAGAGGTACTCGGGCGCGCCATGCGGTCCGTGCGCGCTGGCTGCTGGGCACGCTCTGCCGTAGATATACGAACCAAGGCACAGCAGCAATAGCCCAGCAGGAATCGATAGCAGGAATATGCCAACTCCGCGCGCTATGGCCAAGTACCTGTGACGCTCCTCCTGTCGCTGCTGCTGGGTGTTTGGGGATCGCCCGGGCGAGTCATGGGTGACGGCCATTAAGCTCTTCTTTTCCCTGCCACTGTTCATCGCGTCAAATTGGCTAATAGAATAAATGGAGAAATAAATGAAATTCTGCAAGAGAAGCAGCAAAGAATTCATAAGCCTTTACTTTCCTTTGAAACTTACTGTTTCCGATTTCCAAGCACTTGGTCTCAGCCCAGCAGTCCACGTGAGCCCACTTGGCACCTAGCCAATCGGAACGAGGCCGAGCTTTTCGACTCGACAAATATAGGCAGGTCCTGACGTCACGATGAGCCACACCTCGCTGCTTCGCACAGCGCTGGGTGCGGGAAGATGTGCAAAAACGGGGAGAGTGGCAGGCCTCATTCTCTCAACCATCTTTTTTTGTGATATTTGCATATCGAAAAGTCGCATGGTTGGCAAATTGCCGATCATCTTCGGCTTATCCTTCCCCTTTTGTCGCTTTGCCATCCACAGTCGTTTTTTTTTGCACCGAATAGCAAAAATAGCAAAGTTTGCCAATAGTTGAACGGGATTTCTCATACACGAGCTGGCATTTTTCTCTTCTCTTTAGCGACCACTTTTTTTTACAGTCATGCCAAACATCAAGTTTAGATCCGAACAAAACACTGATGTTGACGAAAAGGCCTCAGCGGTTATAGACATGCCCAGCGCTGGCGTTGGGCTTGCCGCCACTGCTGCTCCAGGGCATGACGACCGCCGTCCCCACGATGTGCAAGGCAGTTCATCGGGGCTTAGTGGCAGCACGCTGGCCATGCCCTCTTGCGATATCCCGTCCAACTTGCAGGACGATTTCAACTGGGATACCGTCTCTGAGAACAGCGACGACGTAGGCGAGAAGGAAGAGAGTGCCAAAAAGGCCAAGGGGTTCTGGCGGATGCACCCGCTAGTGCGTGCCCTATGCATTATGATTAGTGGCGGTATCATCCTCATGGTCCCCGTCGTCGCGGTTCTGGCCTCGCACCGCGACCTGCCGTTCCGCGACGCCTTGCTAAAGACGGTTCCGGACTACCAGCTCAAGTACAACCTGCAGTGCGTCGCACGGTCGTTTGCTCTTTTGGCTGCGGTCTGGGTCTTTGGCACTCTTATCTACCACTTGGTGGACTTGGTTCCCGATGCTGCGCTCAAAATCATGCGGACGTTCAAGGGCAAGCGCGGCCTCGAGAAGCTCAAGGACCGGATGCAGTTCTTTATTGCCGTCAAGGCCTTTATCAAGATGATTCTCATCTCAGCCACATCCCTCATCGCCTTTGTCATCATGTTCCCCAACGCCTCCTACCGGTTCATTGGCAAGGTTGATGCAGGGTCGTCGTCGTGGGACCAGGCCTTGTTCCAGATCAATGTACTCCTATTGTTCGCCTGTGTGATTATCGGTATCGAGAAACTCGTGCTCAAGATCATCGCCACTCGCTTTCACAAGTCTGCTTATAAGGAGCGCATCGAGCAACAGGCCTACGCCAGCTGGGTACTCGACCATCTCAACCGCTCGCGCGAGATCGGCGGAAAGCCTGCTGCGAGCAGCACTGGCAATACTCCGTACATGAGCCACTCGGGCACTTTTCCCCCCGATGCTGAAGCCACCGGCAGCCGCAGCGAGCTGCTAGAGGGAACGACTGCTTCCAACAACATGGGCTTTGCCAAGGCGATATCTGGGAATGGAGCTCCGCCAAAGCTTGAGTCGCCCCCAGTGTTGGGAAAAAGCCACTCGGGGTCGAGTAGTCTCTGGCGCAACACCTTTTCGGGCTCGCGCAGCCCCAAGCAGCAGTCGCGGCACGAGAAGAAGCCGTCAAAGAGCTTTGCTACCCGCCTGTGGAACATCAGGGACCGCGCCCTGGACGGCGGCATCGATATGAACTCTAACCAGTATGCCAGCCGCTTGGCGCGCAAGCTGTTTGGCGCCTTGCACAGCGACCGCGACTACTTGGTGGTCGACGACTTTTTGCCATTCTTTGAAAAGGAAGAGGACGCCATCAAGGCGTTCGAGTTCTTTGACAAGGATAACAACGGCGATATCAGCAAGAAGGAGATGCGCGACCGCGTCGTACTCATATACAAGGAGCGTCGCTCGTTGATCAGCGCCCTAAACGACATGTCTCAGGTCGTGGGCAAGCTGGACCTCTTTATGACTATCTTTGCCCTCGTCATTGTCCTTATCGTCGCGCTCATGATCTTTGGCGTTGACGCGCTCAAGACCTTTGCCACTATCGGTCCGCTGCTGATTGGATGGAGCTTTATCTTTGGCGGAGCTTGCAAGACTGCGTTCGAGTGTCTGATATTCTTGTTCAGCGTGCATTCCTACGACGTCGGCGACACGGTGGTTGTAGCTGGCGAGAACCTGACAGTGAGCAAGATCTGGCTGCTCAGCACCGTGTTCTTCAAGACAGATGGCACCTACACTGTTTACGCCAACAGCCAGCTGGCTATGATGAAGGTCCAAAACCTGCGCCGCTCGAAGCCGCAGAGCGAGTCCATTATCATTGGATTGGACTTTAATACGCCCTCGGATAAGATCTATGCTATCCGGGATCGCATGAACGAGTACTCTGAGGAGAACCCCCGGGATTTGATAAGCCCCGTTGGTTTCAATGTCGATTTGCTGGAGAACACCAACCGCATCCAGATCAGCGTGGGCATCAACTACAAGTCGAACTGGCAGGACGGCGCCAAGCGCTTTGCCATAAAGACCAAGTTCTCCTTTGCTTTGCGCCACGTCATCCATGAGCTGGGGCTCCGCTATGCATTGCCACTGCAGCCCGTGGCTATGGTCTCGCCGCCGCCCGGGTATGACGAGGATCCAACCGCGCCCAAGCCCTCGTTCTTGCGGAGGCGGACCACAAATAACGCTGAGGAAAACAGCGACGACGAAGACATTTTTGGCATCCGTCGACCCAACGCAGCCGAAGCCGGCCTGCACCAGCGCGCTAATGCGCAGGGCGCCAATGCGCAGGGCGCCAATGCTGGTCGCCAAGGCTCACAGAACGACTCGCCAGCCATGGGAGTCGCAGCAATTACCGGCATGGCTATGGCTAGCCACACCGCTGTGTAGATTTAAAAAGTATGGCCCCTTTTAGCTCTGTGCTTTAGTGTTGGAAAAACAAAAAAAACGAGTGCAATGGAGAATGTAGTGGTACTATAGCTTGGGAATTGAGGGTCCGGCGGATGGCTTTACAACAGCTTTGCCGTATGTCTTGCGGCGTGCGATAGCCCTTAGCGCGTCCTTGACTTGATCCAACCCGTGGAAAATCGGCTGGAACACAACCGGTCGAACCAGTCCGTCTTCAACGAGCTTGAACAGAGCGTCCCAGACCTCTGAGATTTTCTCTGGTTCATTGTGCACATAGCCGTTCCAGTAGACGCCAGTGATGGCAACATTCTTCAGCAGAACGCGGTTAGTAGCTATCTTTTCAATAGCGCCTGCTGCAAAGCCTACTACTACGATACGTCCATTCCATGCCACGCATTTCAGGGACTCCCCGACCTTTCCTACTGGATCATAGACCACGTCAGCGCCCTTTCTGCCGGTTAGCTTGAGGACTTGGCCTGTCCAGTCCGAGTCGTTGTAGCAGATGCAGTGATCAGCGCCTTGCTGTCGACAGATATCGAATTTGCCTCTGCTGCCTGTGGCTGCAATGACGCGAGCGCCCAACGCCTTGGCTATTTGCACTGCGGCAATGCCCACACCACCGGCCGCAGCGTGTACCAGTACCCAGTCTCCTTTCTGCACTTTGGCTCTCAGCACCAGGCCCGCATAGCTCGTTGGGTAGCTGATGAAAATTCCAGCAGCCTGCTCAAAACTTAGGCTGGGCGGGATTGGAAAGCAGTAGATAGACGGTACAGCGATAAACTCGGCATAGGCGCCGGTGACGTTGGAGCCAAAAACTCTGTCACCGACTTTGAACCGCAAGTCGCTGGTAGCTTTGACTACGGTACCGGAGAACTCGGCGCCAGGTGTAAAGGGGAATGGCGGCTTTACTTGGTACTTGCCGGTGACCATCAAGGTGTCAAAAAAGTTGACGCCAGCCGAGTCTACTTTTACTAGGAGCTCGCCATCTTTGGCTGCGGGTACCGGGATATCCGTCACTTTTAGGTCGGAGGGGCCCTCAAGCCAGCTGTTAATGACTATTGCGCGCATCTTATGAGTATAAAGTGTAGATTGGAGATAAACTGAGGAGACGAGAGATTGGAAATCTGGAAAGAGTTTCATGTGAAGGAGATTGACAAGCGTGGCTTTTGCGAAGACAATGAAAGCTCACGCCTCACTCCCCCCTAAACCTTTGAAAGAAGTGGCGCTGTAATAGGGGAACATGTTCAGAGGCTTTCAAAACGATCAAACCCCGTTTCCAGGGCTAACTTTACACCACAAAAGTAGTCGGTAGTGTTATTGTAATTAGCTTCGTCGACACTCTTTAATTTCCATCTATTACAATGGCCGTCATATGAAGTGTAGTTGCCAAGGTAAGTGTAGTCGCCAAGGGAAAGGTAATCTTCACCCGTGTAAAGGAAGAGGCGATATGGCAACTTGCCATGAACTTCTTTTGCTATATTTTGGGCATCTTCATCTATTTCGACTTTGCCTACAAAGGTGGAGGATGTAAAGACTATAGGGAATATGTCTTCAGGTAGATAATTTACCAAGCTTCTAAGTTCTTCCACATCCTGCGCAACAATAAAGCCGGTGTCGTTGCCCATGTCAAAAGTCTGTAGAGAAAAGCTATGTAAAAAATGTTGGCGTTGAGACGAGAGAAATGTTTTGAAAGGATGGACACGCCCCTCCTCTTTTAGCGTTTACACAGGCGGCCAGAGGCGCGGGAAAGGAGCAGAATTCAAAAGCAGCAAGAAGTCTTATGCTCAAAGGGGTTGCTTTCCAGTGATGCTTTGCTTTCATAATGCTCAAAGAGCTCTGCTTGCTGACCAACAGCAGCTAAAAATAGTATAATATGGAAAAGCCTGTTCAAAAGGAATTAAGGTTTAAAAGGGCGAGGCCTTGTACTTTTAAGCCGGCTCTTTCCAGTCGCACTTGATTCGTGTACCTACTGCGGCTCACATCCATCCCATACCTGCTCCCACCTGGCTCCTTGTGAGGATGTGCAGCAGGTGGTGGCTTGGGCTTTTTCCGCTATCCAAACCTGCAGGCTTTAGAACCACATATTTTTGATTTTCTTTATAATAATGGACCACTCGATCTTAAACGTAGTAACGGGGAGCTCAGCCGTGGTGACGCTGTTTGTTGAGAGCCAGAACTCCAGCTCAGAGCGCCGCTTCCAAAAATCGCTCACAATCAATGAGCTCAAAGTCAGACTGGAGGCCATCGTCGGTATCCGACCCAGTGACCAGCAGCTAACACTCATGGATGCGGGGTCCAAGCCCGTATGTGAGATAAACGACGACACCCGGATGCTAGGATTCTACCCAGTCAAAGACCTGATGACGCTGAGCGTCAAGAACACGTCTCCCAGCACGCAGATCAATTTTAACGACGAGTCGCAAGTGGAAAAATACGTAATGGACGATGACCAATATGACAGAAGGAGAGATACTGTGCGTGCGTTCAAGAGAAGACATCGGATGGGTCGGTTTGCTGATGGCGCTTCGGAGATGTCTCTCGATGAGGATAAGGACTTGGCGCTGAAAATTCAAGTGGGCAGTAGGTGCGAGGTGGCCTTATCCGAGGGCGAGTTTAGGAAGCGCGGCACGGTGAGATTTGTCGGCGAAACTGCGTTCAGGCCTGGCTATTGGGTTGGCGTAGAGTACGACGAGCCCATGGGTAAGAACGACGGATCCGTGGATGGCACAAGGTACTTTCAGTGCGCGGCGGGCCATGGGTCCTTTGTGCGGCCTGACAAGGTCACTACAGGCGACTTTCCCGAAGAGGATCTATTTGGCAGTGACTTGGAGGAAATGTAGAGGGGGAGTTTTTGCAACGCAATTTAAAATAGTATATCCGCTTAGTATATTTGTTAAAGTTAGAAATAGTGAGAATTAAAATTGGTTGTGCTTAGATGTGGCGACGGAGGTTGCCAAGTCCAATGTTGATAGCCCGGTTTTGGCTATCTTTCATGATGCCGAGATCTGGCGTAGGCTCAACGCCGCGAACAACCTTGTCTCCCTCATCGTAGACGTCGTCTACGTCGTTCATGGCGCCTACGGCGTTCCTCTGGGCTTTAGAAGGCACTATGGCATTGCTGGCCACCCTCTTTGCGCCAGTCACATGTGGGCTGGTGAAGTAGTCCTCCTCGTACTCCTCGTCGATAGAGGCCATGACGACTATGCTGGGTGACTCGTTGGCTCTGGCGCGCTCAGCATTGTCCTCCTTCTCGGCAGGCACAAGCTGAGTAACAAACTGGATTTCTTCGCCGTCAGAGTTGGTGCTCACGTTCGTCTCAAACTCCACCTCGTCGTCGGAGATGTGGCCGCTTTTAAAACGGCCGTTTATATCCTCGGCTTTGGTCATGAGGCCAATGGATTCAAGGGCGGCAAAGTCCTCTAGCTCCGTAGCAGTGACCTTGACGGCCTGCTGGGCCGATTCGGAGGCGGCTTCGGACAGGGCGTTGCGCTCGGCCTTCTCCTCATCGGCCGAGTCAAAGGAGGCAGAGTTAGCGGCCATGGCTTCGAGCTCAGTGACGGTGGCCTTGACGGCTTGCTGGGCAGACTCTTTGGCGGCGTCAAACACGGCCTTACGGGCAGCATTTGCTTCCTTGTCAGGCTCGCCGCGAGAGGACTTTTTGCTACCGCGCTTTGAGGAGGACTTGTCGTCATCGCTGTCTTCATCAGAGTCGTCATCAGAGTCGGCCGCCTTGCCCTTGTCCGAGTCCGAGTCCGAGTCCTCCTTGGCACGCTTCTCGTCGTCATCGTCCTTGTCATCGTCGCTGTCCTCATCGCGGTCTTTTTCTGCGGCCGCACGAACAGGAGACTCGTGCTGGCCTAGCGACGACATGGCTGCCGACAGCGCGCTGACTACAGAACGGCTAGCCGAGGCCTCGGCAATCGACTGAGCGGCAGCCAACGCGGAGGAGGACTCGGGGGCAGCGGCCGACGAAGACGACATGGGCTTCTCGTCCTGGGTGGTGAGGAACTCAATGCCGGGAGCATCCGTGTGCTTCTCAAACTCCTCGACAGCCTTCTCAGCCTCGCGCAGGCCGAGAGCAGCAACACGCTGGATGGCCATAAGCGAGTCACCGCCCTCAGCAATGCTATTAGGCACTATGGCTAGGCGCTCCCGAGAGCTTGCCTTGGTACGCGGACTATCCTCATCGTCGCTATCCTCGTTCTTGGCTAGCTCACTCTCGTTGTCCGAGCTCTCAGAGTCGCCCTCCTCGCTGGCATCGCGCTCGTCTCTGGTTCTCTCTACGCCGGACTCGCCCTCGCCATCGCTGTCGCTGTCACTGTCGCTCTCGGCTCTCCTGTCGGACTCGGCTTCCTCAGAGGCGCTGCCCCTCTCCACAGAGGTCTCTTGCGCGCCAACATTCTCAATACTCAGAGAACGAGACGTAGTGTTTGCCGTGGCGGTTGCGCCGCTCTTGGCCGACACGCTAGAAGTGGAATGCGCCGTGGCGCTTGAAGACTGGGCAGAGACACTCGAAGTCGATTGGGCAGTGGCCTTGGTAGACTGGACAGAGGAGCTGGCTGACGCAGATTCGCCGGATGCCGACGTGCTGGAGGCCTCAACCTTGACATCGCCAGACACTGACGACGACTCTACAGAGGCAGCGCTTGTTGATTCCACCGATGCCAACGACGACTCTACAGAAGCCATAGACGAGCTGATAGATGTCGACAGGGACTCGACAGAGGCAGTGCCAGTAGACTCTACAGATGCCGAGGACGACTCTGCGGACGCCGATGCTGACTCCACAGACGAAGACTCGGCAGAGACAGTGCCGGTGGACTCTGCCGCAGCAGACGAGGAGGAGGCGTCGGCAGTGGGCGAGACGTTGTCCTTGGACATAGACAGGGCTTCGCTGATCTTCTCCGCATCGCTATCAGGCTTCTTCGATCCCTGCTCATCGTCACTATCGCTCTCGCTGTCATTGTCGTTAGCCGGCTCCTGGATCATGCGCTGCAAGTTGCTGACGGTTGGAGCCATGCGAGCAGGCACAATTGGGTAAGCATTAAGTGCAGCTGGGCGAGCAATGGGCGCCACTGGGTAGGCATTGGGAGCAACCGGGTAAGCATTGGGCATAAGGAGCTCAGTCGAGTAGGGCTCAGCCACCAGGGGTATCGCAGGATTGGTCTCAAGCATTGAGGTAGACTCTGGCGCATCGTAGAGCGGCATGAAGTCGCGCTTCTGCATATTCTCATCCGAGGAGCTCTGAGCCGAGATCGAGGAGCTCTGAGCCAAGGTCGAGGCGCTGGCTGCTGCGCTCTTGTTCTTCTTGACCTCGAACACGCGCACAACATGCATCTTGCGGTGCTTGGGGACCTCGCTCGCGTGGGTGGCGCTGCTCTCGATGTGCCACTCGGTGCTGGATCCCACGGTGACGCTGGGCAGCTCCATGGCCTCGCGCATGTTTGTGGCTTGCGCCAGATCAGCGATCCCACTCACCGAGGACACGCCCGCCGACAACGCCAACGGATCATACACAGTGGCTGCGTCGCGACGGTTGCCCTTGACACTGGTGCTGTCGCCCAGGTCGGGCTTGGCTGAGCCGGTATGCGCCATGCGTGCAACGTCGTTGGCCTTGACTTCATCGCTCCTCGACGAGTCCTCGTGGATGGACACCGAGGTTGCTGCGGGTGACGCCGACGAAGAGGCAGAGCTGGCATTGCTAACGGAGCTGGCGGAGCCGGCGGAGCTGGCAGAACTAGCGCTGTTGGGACCCGATGTTAGGGACGCCTGGGGGATGACAATGGTAGTTCCTGGAGCCACCGTGGTCTGGGGCATGGTGTTGGCTACAATGGTGATGCCGCCATCCTTGCCCAGCGACGCGCTGATCTGCCCCGGGGTCTGGGTGGGCTTGGCGCTAAGCATCTTCTTGATGGTCTTGCGGGTCGTGGTCTTTGGTTCCTCGCTCTTGGTGGTCGGCGTGGGCGTGGGCGTCATCAGGCCAAATGGGAAGTCCGCGCGAGTGAATGGGTTCATGAACGTCGTGCTAGAGTCAATGGTCTCGAGGCTAATGAACTTGACAGACTTCTTGCCCTTCTTCTTGCGTCCATACTCGTCCTCGTCGTCGTCATCGCTCTCCTCCTCTCCGACGTCCTCCAGACGTTGCTGCATGCTCTTCAGGCTGATCAAGTCGGTGACCTCCTCGACAATAACTGCCGCATGCGGCTTATTCAGCGTGTAGGACGGAGTGTATGGCGCCGCTGCAAAGAGGTTGCCGTACGCCGCCTTAATGCTAGCTGCCGGCCCGCTGGTTGCCTCGCCGTTAGCTCCCGCTGTTGGCGTCGGTGTGTACAGGAGCGCTCCGCCCGGTAGCGGCAGCACATTGCCTACGAGTGGGTTTGGAGGCGGGAGCTCCTCCTTGTGGAAGATCAGGGCGGGCTTGACCAAGTATGTCACGGACCTTGACGATTCATCACCTCCGTCTTCGTCTTCGTTGAGACCGCCGTCCTTGAGAATCGACCGCACTTTCTTCAGCACGCGCGTAGCCGTGTCGGACGCGAGAATCTCGGCCTCCGCACGCTGGTGCGAGGACACAGCTGTTGGGTAGATTAGGGCACCGTTGCCGATGACACCGGCGCCAAGCGCTTGCAAAAGACCACCCAGGCTGGCCAGCTCGGCGCTGGTAGCTGCACTGTCAGCGGCTATAAAACAATGGCTTTTTTCTATTTAGTCGCTGTCGTGCGGTGTAAATGTTGGCGAATAAACAGAAAATTTGTGCACTTACCAGTTGCAATTGGGCCGGCTTCGGCTTGATACGCCGCTAGGAGCCATGCGGCTGCCAGGAACGAGAGCTTAGAGCGCGTCATTGTCCTGGAGTAAGGGAAAATGGATTAAATAATAATAGCCAAGAGCTAGCCGATATGTTGTTCGAGTGTCAGCGATAGTATGCAATCGAGTGAGCTATGTAGACAGAAGGTTACGTATATCTAATAACAAAAACCAATGTTTTTTTTCAAATTAGTGATAATAGAGCTCTGCCAAGCAGAAAGGAGCACGGCGATAATACTGGCTGCTGCCCAACGAGTAGAGGCCAAACAACCGAAGAATAGCCCCCCATCTCCTGAGCTGCTTCAGTCACTTGAAATAAAGTTTTAGAAACAAGGCAGTAGAGATTTTTAGGGCACTTGAAAAATGCCGCAGTAGGGTTAAGGGTATGCTAAATAGGGCATCTGTGTTTGTAAAGAAAATGTGGAGAGAATGTAGCGACCTGGAGTAAGAATGCGCAAAATTCGCAATGCTGCTTATAAATGCACCAAGTCAGAGAAGCGCAGTTACAGCGTCTAAATAAATGCGCGCATGGCTTTCGAATACCTACCAGATTAATCGAGCAAGGAACAACGAGAGATTTAAGCGGATGGGTGTGTTCCAATAACAAGACTAAAAAATATATAGATAACCATACAAGCGGAGGAGATAAAAGAAAAAAGGAAGGGAAAAATTTTGAAACTCGCCAAAAAAAGTGTCGAGGGAGGAACCACTATTAAAGGAATTTATATGGACCGCCAAGGTTTGTTCAGTGCTCTGGCAGCCTGGAACAAGATGTTGCTATTTAGCGCTTGTGTGGAGGCTGCGCAGTTACTCTGGCTCGGATGATTTGACACAGTGTGCGAATCTGTTGCCACTATAAAGCCAAATACCAACTATAGCCAACCTCCGTAAGCCAATGCCGTGTCTGCTGCTACGACATGTTTAAAACCACTAGAAACAGCCGTAACATGCAAAAATACGATGCTATTTCTTAGAGCGCTGTTTCTTTTTCGACTGCGGAGAGGGGGAGAGGATGATGACAGGATCTTGGTTGCTACTGAAATCGAGCAAGGCCCACAGGATCATCCGCTTGCAAATGGCTCACAAGTCGATGTTAGACAGGTGTTTCAGACTGTGTCTTCAATAGATACGAATAAATATATGAAAGCAGTAGAAAAATAGTGTCTGTTGGCTAGTTCTGCTGCGGAGTGCTGGAAATATACTGCTGGTGCCTGCGAGCCAGCTCCTCGACAAGATCCTGCTCGATATCTCTGCCAGCCTCCAAGTCCTCCTTGGAGATTTGGATAATCGCGGGACGCATAGCCTCCTCCTTAGTAAACAGCCAGACCTGGTACTTGCGGGTGTGGAGCATGTTAGCGATAACCACCTGATGGCCATACTTTTCCAAAGCATGGCGCGCCTTGGGGCCCAAAAGCTCAGGATCGGTCTCCAGCTTGAACGACACAATAAAGCATAGGGGAGCCCAATTCTTGACCAGCGGGCGCAGGAACTTTGGCACCTGATTCATATGCAAAGTCAGGTCTCCCGTTGCCGACTGTATCTTGTGCTCTGACAGGGAGTGCGAGGGAATGAAAAAGTCGCTAACCGCCGCCGCCAAGTAAAACATAACCCGAGGCCCCAGCGAGGCCACAAGCAAGGAGACCTCGCGGAGCAAAAAGAGATAATCCGAGAGCGTCGTGAAATTTACCATCAAGAGCTTGTCCCCCTCCGTGTACTTTTGATACGAGTCCAGGTCCCGACCGATCTTCTCCTCCCACTCCGGCTTGATCCGTACTTGGCCATTGGTGCGCTCCAAGAACGAGAGTATGCCCTTAGTGTTGTGCGAGTAGTTCTTGTTAAAGGGCTGAAGCGATTGCTCGCGGTAGAGGAATATTACTGCGTAGCCCATAGCCAGAAATTGCTCGGCTGAGCAGCTCCCGCGTGTGCCCGCGCTAAAGTTATCCACAAACCGCACCGTGTTGTTTTCCAGCGGCACTGTCGTTCCACCGCTAGTCACCAGCACTATGCGCTGATCGGGGCTCTGAGCCTTGATAAACTTGTCGACCTCGCCATGCGCCCACTCCAAGTTTGTCGGCGGCAAATTGTGGTCAAAGTAAGTATCAGGGTCAATGACCCGGCGCATATTGAGAGCCATATCGTAAAAGCAGTAAAATAGTATGAGCGCGCTAATGCAAAGAAAGGGAAACAAAGAAAGGAGGACTGAAAAAGTTTTTAAAGTCGGAAGCGAGAGATAAGCTGATTTGCGACAAGCAGATTCCTCCAGCCTCAGCCACTTGACACGTGTTCAAAAACGTGGCGGAAAACTGGGTCACTCGGAGGAGGATGGAGACTCCTCGGCATCACTGTCGCTGCCATAGACGGCAAGCAGAGAGTTCAGTGCGTTCTCACCTTCTGGCGGTGGCGGCGGCGACACTGGCAAGGGATCACCGATTGCAGTATCGTCATTGCCAGGATCTGGCTTGATCCGCTTTGCCTGTGATTCAAAATTCAATGGTTCGGTCCGCTTAGGTCGGCTGCGGACAGCAGCCAGAGCAGCAATAGCAGCACCACGTCCCTCTTTGCTGGACCCTGGCTGGACTCGGCCACTGCTCGCAGAAATAGAAGCCTGGCGCTTTTCAGCGACCTGGTCTTTAAACTGCGCTAGAGCCAGCATCTCAGCCTGCCGCTCAGCTCGCTGCTTCTCCAAGGCGTGTTCATCGATAGCCTCGAGAAAGTCAGTCTCTTCGGGATCCAGCTTTTTGATTTGGTTGGCGAAGCGACGAGACTCTGCGTAGGACTCGTCCTTTTTCTGTCGCTGCTCCTTCAGCCGCTCATAGAGTGTGCGTGGGTCGTATTCGGACTCAGGGGGAGCAGCTGTGGATGTGTTGCCAGACTCGTAGGCCTTTTTCCACGCGGCTTCGCGCTCCCGTCGGGCCTCCTCAATAGCCGATTCGGATATAAATCGCGAGCTAGGGTCTGTTGAAGCAGCGCTGTTGCCGGTGCTCATAATGTGCTGCTGCTTTGCTGAAGGATAATGAAGATAAACCATGTTTATTAATAATCTCGTTGTTCACTACATCAGAGTCGCTCTTGGGTGGAAATCAAATTGCCTTATGGGAAGATGAGCTCAGATGGACGATGCTGCGGTGGACGACGAAGCGGTAGGACCAATGGTGTACGTAGCATCAAGCAGCAAAGTAAGGGTGCGAGAGGCGATACGGCGTTCCTGGGCCTCGTCGTGAGTAATCCAAATGCAAGTGCGCGAAGACAGGGTTTCCTCAACGAGCTGAGTAGCCTGCGGGTCAAGCGCACTCGTGGGCTCATCAAGTAGCAAGACCTTTGGATCGCAAGACAGAGCAACAGCGAGCGCAATGCGCTGCTGCTCGCCTCCCGACAGCTCCGGCCACTTCTTTTCCCACAGGTCGGGGGCAACACCCCAGTCTTCTGCAATCTCCACAGGGTCGTAGTGGTCGCGCGTAGCCTGCACTTTGAACGAGTTTACCATATCGACAAGATCAAGCGGAGTGCCCGACATCTGAGCCGGCCTCTGGGGTACGTACATGATATCAGCGCGCCAAGACGGGATGCCAATCTCAGTGGGCGTCTTGTAAGTGTCGCCGAGAAGGGCCGAGCATACACCGGCCTCGTAGGGAACGAGCTGGGCGATGCAGCGCAGAATGGTGGTTTTGCCTACGCCGCTGGGACCACGGATAGCTATGATCTCGCCATCGTGAAGGTCAAATGTCACATCGTAGAACAGGTGGCTGCCGTCGCCATTGGGCTCGTCCCGGCGCTTTGTCATCTCCTTGACACACAGCACGGGGCGTGTATCGGCGGCCAGCGCCACTGCTCCGTAGTTGCTCATAATGAAGAAGGAATTGAATTAAAGAAAATGGAGTAATAGTACTGCAAATATCACCACCGGCGAAAAAAAGGAGAAAGTGAGAAGAAAGCGGGTGCCCTTTGTAGAGCCGAATAAAAACAACGAATGCCTGAGCGCCCTTTCTTTGCCACTAAGGCCCGTGCGCCAAAAAAGCAAACTGGGAGTATGCGACTCGGCGCGTCGAGCCGCAGTGGGGGGAGCATGCGCATGCTGGCTAAACTGGTGCTTGCTGAGGAAAAAAAGATTGCTGGTGTGACATTGGAGCTGATGACGATGACGGCAACGACAGATCACATACAAGATGGATCCAACCGAGAGAGCGTAGATCCTCGTTTGTCTCCTCCACCGCCTCCGTAGCCACCACGGCCTTTCAATGGGGGAAGAAGGCTGTCTAGTGACTTTAGAGGGCATCTCTTTTAAATTCTCGATTAGGCTGGGGGCGGGTAGTCCAAGGTTTACCACCCCCTTTTTTCCTTCATCAAGCGACTATTTATTTTTTTTGTCTCTGCTGCTGAAGCGTCAATGTAACATAGCGCGGTTGCTGGCTGAACACTCTTTCCCACCCGAATTGCCTTGCTCTTTTTCTCCCGTTCGTCTATTTCTATACACAACTAGTTCGGCGTGAACCTTTTGCCACAGACAGGCTCTGGGGCTTTTTTCTCTTTAGTGCCACTTCGGCCGCACATAGTGCCTTATTATCGCCGCATCTAGTAGCGCTGGAGCTATTGCTACCCATGGTAGATACTGCCCACTCGGCTGCCCAGGCGCTGCAGGCCCACTCGCGCGCGGCTGAGCTCAAGCGGAGCCCGCGACTACGCGCCTCCACTACAGCAAACGCAGCTAGCACGCCGCCGCCGCAGCAGCAGTCGTGGCGCGGACGTGACGTGGTGTTTGTAGACCCACTTGATGCCTCGGTTCCGTACTGGTGGCCAGCAATGGTAAGAACAAGCCCATGCAGCCAGCGAACATCACTACTTCTCTAAGCCCTTCCTAACTATCGCCTATTGACTTGCTTGACCTTCTGCTGTAGATCGTGCCAACAGATGAGGTAGACACAACCATGGGGTGCACGAGCTTGGGGTCGGAGGAGTACCTGGTAAAGTACTTTGAGGACTTTAAATACTCTACGGTCAATGGCAGTGAGCTACGCATATTCGACACTAGCCAGCCGCCGTTCACAGACTTTGCGAAAAAGAGCTCGACCTTTCTCCGCGACAAAGCCATCAAAGGCGCCCTGTCGTTTCTAAAGACAGGGCACGTACATAGCCGGTTCCAGTGGCGGCTGTGGATGACGGGAAGCGAGACCCTGCGCCTTCCCTTTGTTCTTTCTTCTGAGCCCACTCCTCCTGCTGCCATGCTGCCCAACCAACTTGGCAGTAACAAAGCCAACCCGCCGCGGAACGCCCACTTGTCCTCCCCTCTATCGTCCCCGCCTCTCCCTGCTGTTGTTAGCGCTGCAGAGTCCGACGTATCCACCCTCATTTCTGCTGCCGCTCCAGCTGCTGCCACTGACGACGATGGCATTAATGCCAGTGCTCGGTCGCTACCTACCTCGCCAGATAGCTCGACTCGCCAACTCGCTTCAGAGTCTGACCACCGCCACGAGCCCCTCCATCGCTCACTCTCGCCCACACGTGCCGCATCTCGCTCCTCCAAGCCTGCAGCCTCCAATAGTGCTCAGCGCCAGCGCGGCAGGCGTCAGCAGCAGCACGCGCCGCGCTCAACGACTTCTCGCCGCCGCAATCCCACGCCCCCGCCCAAGGGGCCCTCCGAATCGCCCAATCCCTCTGACGACACCAAGGGCGAGGACGATGAAGATGACGGGCAAGGAGCCAGCGGCGGCAACGATGGTGATGGCGACGATGATGGCGATGACGACAACGACGAGCCGGAGGACGCTCAGGGCGACGACGAAGACGAAGAGGAGGATGAAGACGGCGATCAGCCACAAATACTGCAGCCACCACATATTATCTCCAAAAAGCCCTCGCAGCTCGAGTCCACTCCTGAATCCACTGCCCGCACATCTCCCGAGCCCGCTACCCCGCTCCCCATGGCTGCCGCAGCCAAACGCCGCTCCAACTTGCACTGTAGCTCTCAAGCCACCAGCCAGCCAAGGTCGGCCAAGCGCGGGCGTCCTCCGCTCGCCTCCAATCGACAAAAGCCTCCTGCTCGCCAGCAGCAGCAACAAACCAAAAGAAAACCGACCAACTCCAGTCCAGCCACCTCTGCTTGGATATCTGACACGTCGCCTAATGACCAGCTCCAAGGCTCGCTAGCTGATGAGCCCGCTGACATCCAAGATATTGTGCGAGACATGCAGGAGGCGCAAGAGGAATACAGGCTCTTCAGGTCTCTGGTCCGCAATGCCGCCAAGGACCTGTGGCTGGAGATGGGCAACGAATGGCCTCCCAACCTCGGCGCATCTACGAGATTCGGCAAGCGGAGAAAGGTGGCATAGTGATCAGTCTAATTTAATTTGTATTCAGTGATTAAATCTCCCATACGACATTGGGCTTGGGATCTTGGGGTGTGCCTAAAAAAAGCAGGCAGGGCGACATGCGATTTGCGCTCAGCAAACGTGTACATTTTGTTATTTCAGTGCGCGCTATCATGGCAAAGCAAAAACCTGTCGATCGAGCAAAGCAGAAGCAAGTGCAGGAGATAGAGGCCCAGCTACGCGCCTCTGCCAATTCTGCCTCCAAAATAGTCGGCTCATGGCTGCCTAGCGACAACGAAGACGAAGACGAAGCGGATAAAAAGAAGCACACAGGTGCAGCAGCCCTGAAACCCCGTGATGTATTCAAGGGTCGTCCAGCTCGCCTGGGCGTTGGTGCCAAATTTTTATCACACAAGGAGATGATGTCAAACTCTCAATCCGGGCCCGGAGTTCTCTCGGCCGAGGAGCTCCAGCTAAAGCGCAAGCTAACCAAGGGCGCCTCCACTGATGGCGAAAAGTTCCTATTGGCGAATAAGCGAAAATCTGTCGACGACGACGACGGTATTGATAGTCGATCTCGCATAGCTGTAAAGGCGTCGCCAGTATCCGGCTCCTCGTCACACAATGCTTCGACTACTGCGGTGAACACGGCAACAAAGAAAAAGTCTAAAACGTCTTCTTTCCTGGATTCTCTCATCACACGGCGCAAAAAGTAACTATTAGTTTTATTTCGCTCTGCATTGTTCGCTGGCTATCCGAATATAAACGCCTCTTTTTCCCTCTCCCTCATAGTGCGACTCTTAAAAGGAGTGAGGCTTGTCTGGCCAGATAACCAAAAGGGGGGAGAACATCGCCCTAAGCGCCACTCTTTAAGCTGAGCTTGTTTGTTGGCAAAAAGCTCTGTGGCTTTTAAAATAATACGACCTAGTTGGCCAGCATGTCACAAGTAAAAAGCGAGGATGTTTACAAGTGCCTCTTTCGTCATCACTGCAAAAAACATGTCAACAGCTCAAGCCAAAATAATGCTCTGAGAAATGGTTTAGGCTCATTGTCGACTAAAAGAAAAACAATGTCGAGTAGCGTCACAACAGTTTTTTTAAAAAGAGCAATATTGTAAATGGCTAGACACTAGTCCCAGAAGCAGAGCGCAGCATTGAAGCTGGGAGGCAGAAATAAAAGACTTCTCACGCCATGCCACCCACGGTCTAGCGCACAATATGTGCGTCCACTGAGAAGCGGGACTGGATGTCTCGCTGCCACAATCAATATATACCAAACAATGGCAAGTCGTCTTGTATCATATTGTGGCTGGCATGCCCACTCCAGCCCTCTAGCAATAAACAGAGGCCATTGCTAAAAATAGGTGACAAACCACTTGTAGGCCTTCCCACTCTTTACTACAGTTTTTTCAGCCAAAGCAACAACAACGCATTGTTTAGCTGATACGCAATACAGATATTGTGCAAATTATTCGGGGAGGCGATAGTACAGAGGCAAGCAACAAAGAGAGAGGGAGGGAGAGAGGGCGCCGGAGCAGGTTCAGGTCGCCAGGCAATGTTGATTCAAGAGCAATGGTGCCAGAGAAAGGAGAGAAGTTTAAAAGATAGCCAAGCTGCCTTCCATCGCTCAAAGCAAACGTTCCATCCTATATAGACTACCTCACTTTTTTCAAGGTCCCTTCTCATTTTCTGATACATTTTGCTCACTACACGCCATCCTGTACTCACACTCTTTCTCTATACTCTAAAATGAAGACTATTACTGCACTTGCTGCCCTTGTCGCTATTGCCGCCGCTGGCGACGGCCACTATGAGGCACGCCCCGCTCCCGGATCTCAGATGGCACCCTATGGATCTCAACCTGTGGTTGCACCGGCTCCTGCACCCGCTCCAGCCCACGAGGAAAAGCCCAAAGGCTATGAGGCCAAGCCTGAAGCTGCTCCCGCACACGAAGAAAAGCCCAAGGGTTATGAGGCAAAGCCTGTGGCCGCACCGGCTCCGGCACCAGCACCCGCTCCCGCTCACGAGGAGAAGCCCAAGCCATACGAGAAGCCCGCACCGGCTCCTGCTCACGAGGAGAAGCCCAAGCCTTATGAAGCAAAACCTGTCCCTGCTCCGGCACCAGCTCCTGCTCCTGCGCCCGCGCCAGCCCATGAGGAGAAGCCCAAGCCTTACGAGGCAAAGCCTGAGGCAGCTCCTGCGCACGAAGAGAAGCCAAAGGACCACGAAGTCAAGCCAGCACCAGCGCCCGCTCCCGCTCACGAGGAGAAGCCCAAGGGCTATGAGGCCAAGCCTGAAGCCGCTCCCGCACACGAAGAAAAGCCCAAGGGTTATGAGGCAAAGCCTGTGGCCGCACCGGCTCCGGCTCCAGCTCCAGCTCCCGCTCCCGCTCACGAGGAGAAGCCCAAGCCGTACGAGAAGCCTGCTCCTGCGCCCGCACCAGCCCATGAAGAGAAGCCAAAGGGCTACGAAGCCAAGCCGGCACCGGCTCATGAGGAGAAGCCTAAGCCCCATGAAAAGCCTGCGCCGGCTCCCGCTCACGAGGAGAAACCCAAGCCTTATGAAGCAAAGCCTGTCCCTGCTCCGGCACCAGCTCCTGCTCCCGCGCCCGCACCAGCCCATGAGGAGAAGCCCAAGCCTTACGAGGCAAAGCCTGTAGCTGCACCGGCTCCTGCGCCCGCACCAGCCCATGAAGAAAAGCCAAAGCCATACGAGAAGCCTGCTCCTGCACCCGCACCAGCCCACGAAGAGAAACCCAAGGGATACGAAGCCAAGCCAGCACCGGCGCCAGCACCCGCCCATGAAGAGAAGCCCAAGCCTTATGAGGCAAAGCCAGTCCCAGCACCTGCCCCTGCCCCTGCCCCTGCTCATGAAGAAAAGCCCAAGGGCTACGAGGCCAAGCCAGAGGCAGCCCCAGCACACGAAGAGAAGCCTAAGCCGTACGAGGTGAAGCCAGTTCCTGCTCCTGCTCCTGCCCCGGCTCCCGCTCATGAGGAGAAGCCTAAGGGCTATGAGGCTAAGCCTGAAGCTCCCGTTTACGTCGCTCCCATCTACTCACAGGCGCCTATGGCCAACCAGCCCGCGACTGAGCAGCACCAAGCACCCGCCTATGAGGCCAAGAAGCCCTACGAGGTCAAGCCCGAAGCTGCCCCTGCACATGAGGCTGCCCCTGGCTACATGGCTCAAGCCCCTCACTACTAAACAAGCATCTCCTAGCTCTTTTTGCATTAATATAAACCCGTTATTTACGAATCTCAATGTAGGCAAAGCCGAGTTTTCTAGCACTTATGCTGAGCTGCTTCAGGGGGGCTACCGCTTTGCTGCAGTGCCATCTGCAACGCTGCGCCCGGCACCGGCATTGGCCGTTGGCACAAAAACAATGGCTACAGGCAGGATAGTTTTACACGATAATATCGGCCTAGGCTGCGTAGAGTGTACTAAAGAGCAATAGGGCGCGACTATACGCTTACTAAAAACCGATATGTGGCTATGATTCGTCAATAATTGGGTAGGGTTTAAATACTATTGAAGGAAAACCCTGCCCTAAGAGACCTTCTACGTAAGTGCTAATGCCTGGCTGTCCAGCTAGCTACAACTTGTGAACCTATTGGCTTTTCCCAAATGTTCTCTATCCATTGGATAAAGTTGTTTTCGTCTAGCTCATCTCTTTTTGCCAAACAACACACTCTCTTGCCCTCAAGTAGCTCAAAGTATTTATCACAGCCATATAACAGGATGAGATCCATGAAAAGTTGTAGCCCAGTATTGCTTCCATAGCATATGTAGGTGAAGTCATTGCCATCGGCGCGCTTAACAATACCTGTTTTATGATCTGTGGGCTTTTCTTGGCTATAAAACGTAAAGTCTGTTTCTCCGATGACAACGCCATACTCTCTGCATCTTACTATTTTGAAGACATACTCTATGCTAGAATATACTCTTATTTTATCTGCTATTTCTTGAGATACCGCAGATGCTTTGAACTCGGCATCTTCATCGGTCTCCATTATCGCATATCTTCCCATTCTTGGAGTACCATTTTGCAGCAGCAATTAATTGAAAATAAATGTAGTGGAAGGAAAGAATGTAGTGGTTGTACTGAAGGCGAAAAAGCGGGGGGCAGCAGCTTGGTTTTTATAGCAGAAAGAGGCAGTCCCCTTGTTGTAGGTGGGAAGCTTGGCTTGGAGCAAGCTGCGCTCCCCTCCCTAGCTTCTTCACTGGAAAGCAGTCTACTGGCGAAGATGCCCAAACTAGTTGACATACTTTCTTTAATTCAAAGAAAAACGCTGGGCAGCACACATACAATACGCTCTCTTTTGCTAAAAAGAGTGCAAGTACGTGTTAGGGACGTGTTAGTCGAGTGAGCTTTCCCAAAAAAGGCACTCTAAGCTTCTGTAGAGCAAGCAAGGCAGCACCAACGCCCGCAATCATGCCAAAAGGCGTCCCAGTCAAAGGCTTTCCGGCTGCCCAAAGACACCTTGCTCGCTGGTGGCAAACTGTCCCCCACTTCCCTTTCCACATATACTTTTCGGAACACATTAATTTATGACCAGAGTGAACACTCTGCAAGAAGCGTAGATAGCCACCTACAGTCTTTATTTGAGAAAAGCAACTTTTCTTTGCTCTCTCGCTGTGCAACACGTGCAACAATGTGAGGGCCATATATCGGCACTTGTAACATGTCGGATCTGCCTCCACAGTAAACTTTTTTGCTATCTACTCAGCGTTTCCGGCGTGGCAAACAAACAATGCAGTCAGCGGGAGCATGGCATACTATCTTTGGTGATATTCTTGCATCTATTGTTCTTGGAATTAAGCATAGCGTTTTCTTGAGGAGGCTTGCAGCGCTGAGCCAAAGTTGGACATTGCCAATCGATCTGTGTATCTGTTATGTGCTTCAATATCTAACAGAATGATGTCCACAATTCCGACGTCATGCAAAATGTAGCTGTGAGAGAGACTATGTGCACTGGCAATTAAGGGTGCTAGTGCTTTATGGTGTGGCTGCTAGAGAGTGGACTGTTTGTGCCGTATTATTTACAATATTTTCTACGCTTTCTCATGCACCAGGGCCCTGCACTTTATCAAGCCTTGCTTCCATCTCCCTTTTCTACAGAAATTGTCAATTAGAAAGTGCATGTGTTTACTGGTGCTCCGAGTCTCTTCAACGCCTAATTAAAGTAAAAAGACGCCGCCACTTTTGCCACTTTTATCTTCAAATGGCTTACGAAAATCGGGAATTAATTCTTGTAAAACAAACTATAATAATAAATATAAAAAATTCAATTTACTCTGCGTTGCTAGACTCGTCAGCAAGCGCACTACCAGACTCGGTCAGTTCCGACTCCTGGTCAGCTTGCAGCTGATCCAAAGCATCCAAGGTGTCCTGGATTTTAACGACAACAGCCTTGCGCTTGGCCCTAACGATTTCATCACCGCCGCTGGGCACCTCATCCAGCTTATAGAGCAATTTCTGCAAAACGTCCTGGTACATCAAAAACGGCTTGTTATCCTGGTTATATGCCAGTCTGAGATTGCCGCTCTTATCGGCAACAAACGACAGCTGTGTATCATGGATCTGGCGGTTGTACTGCTCGCGAATAGCATCCAGCTCCTTCTCGATAGCATGCAGCTTCCGCAGCGACGTCATAGCCGCCTGAGCCTTACGCGCATTCCGCACACCCATTATATAGTCCTCAATCGTATTGACCGCCTGCTTCTGTTTCTGCGCCGTAGTTGCCCCAGCCTGCTCAGATACGACCTCCACAGCCGGCAAAGGAGTCTCGTCCAGTGGCTTGTCCTCCTGGCGGCGGGCATGACGGCGGGAGCGGTGGCGGCGGTGGCGACGCTTACCCCGGGTGTCAAAGGAGGGCTGAGCAGTAGTAGTCTCTTTCAAGTCCTTCAAATGAGCCTTGCAATCGTTCAGCATGCCGGCAAACTCGCTATCCGTATGCTCGTCAGCAGCTCCGCTGTCAACGTCCATAGCGGGACTCTCCAAACCAGTTTTAGCCTCCTTCTTCTTTGGCGACGGTGGCGACGGTGGCGACGCAGCAGAAAAGGCGGCAAGCTGTTCTAGTGGCGGACTACGTGGAATAAAAACGTTAATGTCATTCAGTGTATTGACACGCCCACGAAGCACATTAGCCAGCTTGTCATAGTCCACGGGCTCCTCGATCTCCACACCCTTCTGACCCTCAGCCGCTGTCTCCGCCTGGGGCTTGGGCGTCTCCGGCTCACTAGCCACGGGCGCCGCCGCCTCCTTCTCCTCCTCGGCAGCGATTTCGTTGAGTCGGTCATGCACAATCTTTAGAACATTGTCAAGGACACCAGGCTCAAGCTCCACAGCCTTCTTCGGCTGCTCACCAGCACTCACCAATGGAGGAGAGGCCGAAGGAGTACGAGGAGCTTCCACCTTCTGGCCCTTCCCGAAATAGGCGTCGAGCATCCCACCTAGCGCCGCCTTCTGAGCCCTCCTGCGTTCGACGTCGTCTTGGGATTTCAGCTGGCTTTCCAAGATCCGATTGAAGAAATGGAACGGCGGCGAAAATACCTCACCCCGAGCCCGCTCCTGCCGCTCCTGCTCCTCCTTGGCCAGCCGGCCCAGGTACGCGCGGCGAGCTTGCTCAGCGGCAGCCCTGGCATGCGCTTGTCGCTGTTGCTCAAGCGCCGTCTGGTACCGACGCAGCTCGCGCTCACGTTGTGCATGCTCGCGCATCTGTTGTTCCAAGAGCAGGCGCTGCAGCTGGGCTTGTGCTCGCTGCTGCTGGACCAGACGCATGCGGGACTGGAGGCTGGCCAGTGGAGAGGAGCCGTAGGCTGAGCGCAGGTCCTGGAAGGCGTCGAATGGAAAGCTACCATCGTATTCGTCGTCCTCTATGAACTGGATATACGGACATCCTGGTACTGACCTCATGGGCTGTTGCTGCTGACGAGTTGCGGGTGGCTGCTGTGAGCGGTGGTGGCTGGGCGCGTTACCAGCAGAGAATAGCTGGATGGGCACCGAGCTGTCGTCCAAGAAAAACTTCATAGTGATGAAAACTGTCGTTGATAGAATAAATGTGGCGAAAAATAAAAGTAATGGAGAAAGCTACAAGCCAAAGGGTTAAAAAAAGTGTCTTTTTATACCTCGATCAATGCTGACAAACAAAAAGAAAAAAAAGCCAAGACTTTACCTATCTCTAGAAGAGCCTAGAACCTTCATCGAATCTTCTAGCACGTCGAGACTTTGTTCAAAGAACCCCCCTAAACCTTGACCTTTTATCAACTGCGCCGTTTCATGAGAATGTTAAAAAGCAGTGACGTCAGCGCTGCAATAATAGCCGGGGTAGCATAGCGCAAAATCAGGCGAATCCAAACCATCCACCTCGTCCTTTTTTGGCGCACAACAGCAGCCGGAGCAGGGATCGCCGCCACCGAGCTCGCAATAACAGGCTTAACTATCGCCGGTTTCTCCTCAGTCGCAGCAGAGCTCGAATCTCGCACTTGCTTACTAACCAATGTCCCCTGCAGGTCTCTCAGCAAGAGCGACTCGTTGCGCGACGGCGTCTGTGCCAGCTGTCTGCAGACCTTGGTCAGCGACCTTGGGAAAGCCTGCGTAGCGATAAACCGAATAACTGACTTTGGGATCCAGCCCTTCATATCGCCATCAGCGATCTGCACGACCTTGCACCAGTTCTCGCCTTCCAAACCCAGTTTCATCCTATCGTCCTGCGAAACCTTGGTTATCAATTGCCCAGCCAGCGCCGCCTCCATTCTCACAATACCTTCGGCCTGCTTCTCAGGCACCCGACTATCCTCAACGCTCTGACCAACATTCAGAAATCCCTCGCCATTGTCGCTCAACCTGGCCGTAGTGATATGCGAGATGAGAAGCGAGTCGCGAGCAGCTGTCGGCCAAATCGCCTTCATCTTCACATAGTTGATAGAATCGCCGTAGCCCAGGCTCTGCAGAATCTCTGTGCTTTCCGTCAGCTCGTCCCACTCGGGGCGACGCAAAACGTTGGCCAACAGGTCGAACGCAGTAGCTGGCGACGCTGGAGCATAGAACGTGATGCGAAAGCAGAATTGCTTCTCCGCATGGCCCTCCACATTAATCGGATAGGGCTTCGATAGCGACGTCAGCGGTGTCCAAGGACCCCCGTCGTCAGTACTGTTAGGCGTTGCCATCTTCAAGAAGCGGTTCTCAATTTCGGCACACTTTTCCGTGTATGCGTGAGAGCCGCCAGTAGGCGAACCCCGAGTGACTGACAACGGCTCTACTAGAAAAGTAGCAAAAGTATAGCCTCATTTTTTTAGCAAGCTCATGCAGGGCTTGATTAGCAAGTGGCTGGTGGCAATTGCACTACTACTTACCTGCATCTCTTGCCTGCATCAGAAGCGGCAGGGAAGGCTGCCCATTCGACACTACAAGTTTCTGCTCAATACTGCCAGCTTTCTTGGCTAGAGTCGTCGTGGCTATTACAGACGGCACCATGGCCAGAAACAGGAGCTGGAAGATGGCATAGTGCAGACGATCGAGTGGATACTGCATAGATACTATAGGCAAAAAGAAGATATAGGCGCAACAATAGAATGTTAGAGAAAAGAGAAGCTAAAAAAGAAAAGACGCACAGGCAGTCGGATGAAAAAAGAATGAGTAAGCATGCCGCTATTGCATGGGATACATTACGTCTGTTTAATGTAGACAGAAATGGAATGGGCAGGATGAGAGAGAGAGCTATTGCTATTACAGCAGTAAACTCGGTAAAACTCGCCCTCGCTCTCTTCTGGAGAGCGTTACTGTCCATTCTCGCGTCACTCATAAAAGAAGAAAAAGCGTAAAAGTGTATCCAAATGGTATAGATCTAAAAAAAGAGAGAGGAGAAGTGTAAAAAAGGCTAGCAGCAATCAATTAAAGAGAGGCCCAGTCGTCAATCACGAGTTCGCATGTGATAGTTTCCCCCTGCTAGCGATCTCGGGACTAAAGCAAACCGAGAGCATTACTTACTCATCCACTTAAAGTCCAGCTTTTGCTGACCGCCGGGTTTAATTAAGCAGTTGATAAGCGACAGGCCGTCGTCTAACTTTAACGCAGCATCCACAGCATTGCCGAGTTCCTCTGGAGTCCTGACCAGATAGCCCTTGGCGCCTACGGCTTCGGCAATAAGCTCATATCTCACCTCTGGTGTCAGAGCAGTCGACGGCAGCACATCTCTCCGTTCCTCATACTGATCCTGGTCTAGTCCAAAGTAAATGCCACTATTGTTGATAACAATGACAATGAGCGGCAAGCGCGCACGCACAGCAGTCTCGAGCTCCATGGCGCTAAAGCCAAAAGCCGAATCGCCAACAACAGCCACCACTCGGCTCCTCATATAGTACGTCTGCGCAGCAATAGCGTAGCCCATTCCCACACCCATGTTGGCAAAGGTAGCGCAGTCCAAGCGGCGCCTCGGCTGTTGAAAGTCAAACACAGTGCGTGCAATATCCATCGTATTAGCACCCTCGCTAACCAGCACCACGTCGCTAGGAAGCCTCCGCTTGATTTCAGCAAATGCCCGGTAATACGTCATTGGCAGCTCATCGCTCAGATAGCGCTCGTTCTGCCGCTCCGAATTCTTGCGCCCATGGGCTGCCAAGCTCTTCATAAACTCCGACTCTTCTGGGTCCACCGCAAATGGCCCACCAAGGGAATCAGTCAGTTGCTGCACGACCAGAGGCAAGTGCCCGACAAGCCCCACGGCTACCGGCACGTTGACACCCATCTCCTCCGGACACACGTCGATCTGGATAAGCTTGGCCGTGGGCGAGAACCGGCGTCCGAAATGCAGCAGCCAGTTAACACGAGCACCCAAGAGCACAATGACGTCAGCGCCAGACAGGGCAGCAGATCGGGCACTCGACACGTTGCGGGGATGGTCGTCAGGCACCACGCCCTTGCCCATGGGGGTTGGCAAGAACGGCGCCTGGTACTTGTCCACCAGCGCCCTAATCTGCTCTTCAGCCCTGGCATAAGCGGCGCCCTTGCCAACCACGAGCAACGGGCTTTTCGCCACTGCCAACAGCTCCACAGCCCTCGCCACCGCCGCAGGGTCAGCCATGCCCACCGCCGGCGCAAACCTCGGAGCAAGACCCACTGCCAGGGGCGCCAGCCCTTGAATAACATCCGCTGGCAGGTCGATATACGATGCACCAGGCCGCCCCGCCACAGCCGACGTAAAGGCGCGCTCAACCACCGCGGGTATGTGGCCAATGGTCGCTGGCCTGGCCGAGTACTTTGTATACGGTCTGCACATTTCAACTTGGCGGAATTCCTGGAATGCGCCAGCCCCCTCCAGCGTAGTCTCGCATGCGCCGCCAATCAGGACCATGGGCCAAGTGTTCACCTGGGAGTGGACGATGCCAGCCAGCGCGTGCACAACGCCAGGCCCAGACACTGCGAGACACACGCCGGGCTGCTGTGCCAAGTACCCCCACGCTGAGGCTGCGTAGCTGCACGACTGCTCGTTGCGGAACCCAATGAACTTGATGCCCTCGGCTTGCAAGGCATCGGCAATCTCGACGACGGGAATACCAACGATGCCAAACACGACTTGGACGCCCTGTTGTTTGAGCGCCTGCGCCAGGACTTGTGCGCCAGTAAGAGGAGCCATGAGAGAGAAAAGAGAGAAAAGAAAGAAAGAAAGCGTATTCGCTTACCAATAAAAAAATCGAGTATAAATTTAAGAAAAAGCTTGGAAGGAAACGAAGGAGGGATAGAAATCCATCTCCCGCGATGACGCCATCCATTCTCCACTGTCGATCGATCATCACACGCCGCCTCCGCTGCGAGAGGTAGGAATCTGATTCAGCTTCGCGCCGGCCTTGACCTCCTCCTTGGCCTTTGCGTTGAAGCTTTCCTTGATATCGCCGAGCATTCCAAAGATCTGCTCAAACTCCACCGACGCCGCCGGATCGGCCACATTGATCTTCGCCGCCTCCAAATACGCATTCAATCCCTGCGCCAGACCAGCCGCCGGCACCTTGATAGCAGTCAGCAGGGGCTCAATGTCCTTGACCTCGATGTGCCCGTCGCCATGCACATCAAACTCGGCAAACGCCGACAAGATGGTGCCGATTTCGTCCGCAGAGAACACGCCCCGCCGGTAGTACGACGCAGGGTCCACCAGGTTCAGGGTTCCCGTAGTGTGCAAGTTGACAACGCCCGAGCGCTCTCCGCCAGCTCCCGCATCCATCAGCTCATAGTCCTCGCTGAGGATCGAGTCGGGCAGCCCCATGGTCGTCAGGAACTGTAGGGCCTTGCGGTGCTCCAGCTTCTGCCTGTCAGCCGGCCACTTGAGCTCGTCAGCCATGATTGACACGACGCGGGGCAAAGACTCGCGCGCTGCCTGCGCATCGAGGAAGGCCAGTCTCAAACGACGAGCAATGACGTCGACCGCGCTCAGTGCATACTCGTACTGCACAGCGTAGCGCACCTCGGCATCTACAAACGGATACCGGGCGTGCAGCCTCTGCGCATCGCCGCCACGGTCGGCCAAGGCACACACCGCCCAGGCCCTGTCGCCGTAGTTATGCGCCAGGTGCTTGGCAACCTCGGCATCGACGCCAAAGGTCTGGATAAGCTTGATAAACATCTTGTCCGACCACGCATGCGACCCAATCAGCCTGACGCTCTCGGTCTGGCAAGGGCGCGGCACCGTCAGCCCGAATTCCTCGGCCGCCTTATCGATTGTCTCCTTGGCCATCTCGCGATACGTCGTCCACTTGCCGCCAGCAATGGTCACCAGCCCGGCGTCGGACACATGGATCATGTGGTTGCGAACCAGGTCCTTGGTGTTGGCTGCCTTGGGGTCGCGCACCAGCGGCCGAATACCAGACCACGCCGATAGGACGTCGCCGCGCCTGATCTTGACTTCGGGCGATAGGAACCGACGGATCTCGGACAAGATCCACTCGATCTCGGTCTCGCTCGGCTTCGGGTCCGCCTCGACCTTGCACACAGTGTCAGTGGTGCCGGCCACCACGCCCCCTTCCCACGGCAGGAAGAACACCACGCGCCCATCAGTAGTCGCAGGATCCAGCATTCCCATGCTCTTGGGGCTGAAGTATGACGGCAGCACCAGGTGCACGCCCGAGCTAGGCGCCACAATATCGCCCATTCGCGGCTCATCCATCTTCAGAATCGCATCAGAAAAGGGCCCAGTCGCGTTAATGACGCCCTTGGCACGCACGGTCCACTCGTCGCCAGTCTCGTTATCGCGCAGCTTTGCTCCGCACACGCGCTCATGGCCCTCAGAGTCCTTTTCCTTGACCAAACCCGTGACCTCCACATGGTTAGCCACCACCGCTCCATGAGCGGCAGCAGTAACAGCCAGGGCGGCGTTCATCCTAGCGTCATTGTGCTGGCCATCAAAGTACACCAAGGAGCCCACAAGTCCTTCCTCGCGGAGCATGGGGAAGCTCTCCAAAGTCTTGCTGCGGCCCAGGGCATAGCTACCAGTGATTCCCTGCTTGCCGGCCAGGAGATCGTACATTTTGCAACCGACCCAGAAATACGGCAGCTGCCACCACTTGTAGACGGGCAGGAGGATCGGTAGCTCGTTGCTTAGATAGGGCGCGATCTTGAGAAATGTCTTGCGCTCATGCAGAGCCTCTCTAACCATTTTCCATTGCTCGTAGTCCAGCCCCATGATGGCCTTTTGCAGGTATCTGACGCCGCCATGCACGAGCTTGGTCGATTTGGAGGACGTGCCCGACGCAAAGTCATCCCGCTCGACCATGGCCACTCGCAGACCGCGGGTCGCTGCGTCTAGGGTGCAGCCGGCTCCCGACGCTCCGCCGCCGATTACTAGGATGTCGAACTCGGCCTCTTGGTCGGTGCGTGGCGAGCCGTCGCGGCCTAGGCCCTTGAGCTCGTTGATCATCTCTGAGCGGGTCGGCGGCGACCAGAACGCATGTGGCCGCTGGCCTAGAGCCGTGGACGTGCTTTCTAGCTGGTCGGCGTTAAGCGCCATGGACTGGGGATAGGCGCGGTCCAAGCGCAACAAACTGCTGATCGGGTGCTTTTGCTGGCGGTAGTAGGAGTATCCGCCATAGGCCACCGCCACAGTGGCAGAACCAGCCGCTCCGTAGCGGAGTACCTTCTTGGCCGTAGGTTGACGCCACATGTAGGTATTAGAACAATCAAAGAATAGGATTTAAAAAAAAGCGCTATGTTCGGAAAAGCGGGGAAGGTGATAAGGAAAAAGGAGCCCAGACCCCCTCCTCAACCACCATCCTCCTCTCCTTCCCTCAATGCTTTGTACTATCACCTGGGCGTGCAGAAAAGTGCCAAAGCGGGCTTTTCACATCCCCCTTTTCCCAGAGACAAGTTCTTTCCAAGGAGCTGCCTCCTCAGCCGACTTCTTCCCTTACCCACGGCACACAGCGAGCAAATGAGGAGCCGGGTAGCAGAGAATCGAGCAACCCGCACTCACACGATGTCGATCCAACCTGCCTGTGCTACTAGCTCCTTTTTATCATCAGGAGCCATCAAGCGACTCCGCTGATTAGATCCACTAATAAGCCAATACTGCTTCCAGTAATATCCAGCGCTTTTTTCTCTTTTCTTGCAAATCTGCTCGTGTACTAGTATTAATTTGGTCATGTCAAACAACCCGTTCACGCGCCCGCCGTCGCAGGACGAACGAGCGGCAGCATCAAAAGTAACAGACTCTTGCGCCTTCAAAGCCGGGTTCAGCGGAGTCGCAGGCTATGGCATCGGCTTGGTGTTCGGGCTGGTCTTGTCTGGCATAGAGTTTTCGTCCCCAGTGGACACGACTGCGTCTACGAAACAGCAGATCAAAACGGTGTTTAAGGATATGGGCAACAAGAGCCTGTCATCGGCAAAGAACTTTGCTATCATGGCTGCTATCTACTCCGGATCAGAGTGTATGATTGAGAGCTACAGAGCCAAGAACGACATTTACAATAGCATTGCTGCTGGGTGTGTTACTGGCGGCACGCTGGCAGCTAAAACGGGACCTAGGGGCATGGCCATGGGCTGTGCGGGATTTGCAGCCTTTTCGGCCGCGATAGACTGGTACATGCATAAGGACGACTAGAATTTGTTAAGAATAGACGTCATTTGAAGCTGCTTTCCAGTGGGGAGAGGGGTGGATTGTCACACCCCCCTTCATCAATCGCATGTTCTGCTCATGTGGGTGCCTTTTGCTCCTCATCTCGCAAACAGCTCCTCCAATTCCTTTTTTCTGCTCGCGTTCATTCCTTTTCTTTTTTTTTTGCTCACCTATTAGAATCTAGTTGCTAATGCAGGCCTCTAGCATTGCGGGTCACACTGGTGTACGTTGTTTACCATTAGTTGTTCCTTTTACGCCCTCTGCACCTCCTTCTAATACTTCTCTTTCTCCCTGTAGGACCTGGAGAGCGCAATCAGCAAAGTTTGCGAGAAGCTCGATAATGAGAGAAAGATGCTCGAAAAGACCCGCCAATTGGCTACTCAGGTCGTGAATCCCAACGCCAAAGCCAACGCTCAGGGGCTGATTATTGAGACCGAACAACGCGTAACCTACCTCGAAGCCGAGTTCCGCCGCTTGTCTCAAAAGAGAGACGATCGTAACAGCATCAGGTCTTCAGGTAAGAAGCGCCAGAAAAAGGGAGACAGCATGCCAAAGCGCTTTAGACGCGCTTACTAGACAAAGTGCTTATCTTTGTGTGTGTGTGTGTGTGTGTGTGTTAGGCGGAAACAGCATGAACGACGACCCGTTGTCGCCTTCGGCGGCTGGCTCCTCCGACCGCAGCTCCATGTCCAAGCTGGACCTGCGCAAGACCTCGTCCCACTTGTCTGTTCAAAAGATTTCGCTTAAGGTCCATGAGATTGCGTACAAGCTCGAGGTGGAGCGCAAGATCCGCGACAATGCCAACCGCATTCGCATGCTCTACAGCAACGACTACCGCCGCGGCAGCAAGGACAAGATCACGCAAATCACAGACTCGGACCGCATCCTTCATGAGACTAATGACCGCATCCGTCTTCTCGAGTACTCGCTCAAGATGTACCAGTCGCTCTATGTGGACTACGCCGAGGGCGATGACGACACGCTTAACGAGGACGACCAGCAGACCGCTGTCGGTAGCGCGACTTCCTTCCAGCCAGCCATCAGGCGCCCTATTACAGGCAAGCTGCAGCTGCGAATCCATCGGGCCAAGAACCTGCGCCGTGCGCCTATCTACACGCAGGCGTTCCGCTCGCCGCAGCAGTTTGTCGTCGTCAAGATTGACGGACGCGTTTGCGGCACCACGCCGATTGTGCGCGACTCGAACTTTAACTACTACTTTGAGGTTGACGTCAAGCGGGCCTCGGAGGTCGAGCTTTCCATCTTTGAGCGCGGCGACAAGGACTATCTCATCGGGCTGATGTGGATTCGTTTGTCTGAGATCTACGAAGACATTAGAAAGAAGGAGATTGTTGCAGAGTCGTCCAGCGGTTGGGCTACGGCTGAGCAGGTAGCCATGGACGCTCCGTCTCACGGCAACCAAAGCCCCAGCCTGGCTTCTCTGGCTCATCAGAGCAGCACGGGTTCGCACCGGCCTCACCAGCCGCCTACCTCGGCCGGTAGCCGCCAGGCCGCTGATGCCAGCCCAGGCGTGCTCAGCGAGTGGGATGTCGAGTCTCAGGGCCAGATCGAGTTGTGGATGAACTTCCTCAAAGACACTACTAAGCGTCGCCAGCAGTCGCGTCTTGGCCGCAAAGCCGCTGTGCGTAAGCGCAAGGGCCCTTGTACCGAGATGTGCGGTCACCACTTTTACCCCCTGCACACCTACTCCATCATGAAGTGCGCTATTTGCAGCGACCACATTGTCAACGAGATCGGCCAGCAGTGCGACGACTGCCAGCTGTTTGTGCACCAAAAGTGCGTGGGGCGCGTGGTCTCTCACTGCCACTTTAACAAGGGCGGCGAAGAGGGGCTGGAGCTGGGCCACCGTATTCCGCATCGCTGGGAGATGTCTACCAACATCGGTGCTAATTGGTGCTGCCACTGTGGTAACATGCTGCCTATCGGCCGCCGCGCTCTAAAGTGCACAGAGTGCTCGCTTACTTGCCACTCGGGGTGCAAGACCTATGTGCCTAATTTGTGTGGGTTGGACATGGTCAAGGCTAGCGCTATGGTTAACGAGATCAAGCGTGCCAAGGGCTCGGCTATGCCGCAACCCAAGGTTCTGACTAAGCGCGATACTGTGGCGAAGAAGCCTGGTCAGATACCTGGCGCTGCTTCGGCTGCTGCCATGGATCCTATGGGTGATGCTCAAGTAGCTGCTATGCAGAACAGGTTCGAGCAAATGCAGCCGCCCTCGATCGCCGCCCAGCAGCAGCAGCAGCAGCAACTGTCGTCGGTGCCTGCTCGGCTTAGCCAATATGGTGCATCGGGTCATCAGCGTGCCAACTCTAATGAGTTTGTTCCCATCAAGTCGGCCACTCCCACTTCTCCTTTGCATGTGCAGAGCCAACTACCTCCTATGCAGCAACAGCAGCAGCCGGCATATGGAGGTGGATACCCTCAGAGCAGCGTTCAGCCGCCTAGCTACTACCAGCAGCAGATCCAGCAGGCCAAGAGCAACTACTCGCCACAGCCGCAGTCGCCACTCCAGGTGCAGCCACAGCAGACTGGCCAGAACTTTGCCCAGTACAGGCCGCAGGGTCCAGCATATTCACAGCAGGGTGGCAACGCTTATACTCAGGGCGGTGGCTATCAGCAACAGCAGCCGCCGCAGTCTCTGCAGCAGCAGCGCATGGACAATCTTGCGCCTCAGCAACCTTATCCTCCTCAGCAACAACCCTATCAGCCGCAGCCGCAGAATCCCTATGGCCGTCAATCTGTGTACGGTGCTGCCGCCGGCCAGGGTGCACCCATGCGCCCGCCTCAGCCTATGGGCACTCCTGGCTCAGGACCAGGACCAGCTCCTATTAGCCAAGATTTGAAGCAGCAGATCTACCAGGCCATGACATCGCCACCTCAGCATCAGGCCGCATTGCCGCCCGTCGCTTCCCACCAACAGCTTCAGCCACAGGTGCAGCAGCAGCAGCCCCAGCTACCGCTTCAGTTGGCGCAGCCAGTGCAGCCGCAGCGCAAGGTGGGCATCAACGACTTCAAGTTCGTCAAGGTGCTTGGTAAGGGTAACTTTGGCAAGGTCATGCTCTCCGAGGAGGTCGGCACATCCAAGCTCTACGCGATCAAGGTGCTAAAGAAGGAGTTCATTGTGGAGAACGACGAATTCGACAGCACGCGCTCCGAGAAACGCGTCCTGCTGATTGCCAACAAGGAACGCCATCCGTTCCTCATTGGCCTGCACTCGTGCTTCCAAACCTCCAACCACATCTTTTTTGTGACCGAGTACATTTCTGGCGGCGACTTGATGATGCACGTTCAGAAGCTGGGGTCATTTGGCGAGCGTCGCGCAAAGTTCTTTGCCTGCGAGATTCTCCTCGGCCTGGCGTACTTCCACAAGGTTGGCATTGTTTACCGCGATCTCAAATTGGACAACATCCTCCTCGATAAGGACGGGCATGTCAAGATTGCCGACTACGGCCTGTGCAAGGAGAACATGGGCTACGGGCAAACGACTATTACGTTCTGCGGCACGCCCGAGTTTATGGCGCCCGAGATTGTTCTGGAGCAGCGCTATGGCCGTGCTGTCGACTGGTGGGCCTTTGGAGTCTTGATCTACGAGATGATCCTGGGTACTTCACCGTTCCACGGAGAGGATGAGAACGAGATCTTTGACTCGATCTTGGAAGACGAAATTCTCTACCCAGTGCGCATGTCGCGCGACTCGGTGTTCATCTGCCAAGCGCTCTTGGAGAAGGACCCCTCGAAGCGCCTGGGAGCTGGGCCCAACGATGCCGATGATATTATGAAGCACTCGTTCTTCACTGGTATTAACTGGGACGACGTGCTGAACAAGAAGATCCCGCCGCCGTATGTGCCCGATATCCGTGGCCGCTTTGACGTGTCCAACTTTGACCCAGAGTTTACCAACGAGAAGCCTGGACTGACCCCCACAAACACCATCATTGAGGCTCATGACCAGAAGGAGTTTAGCGACTTTGACTATGTCTCGCCGTGGGTTGGCATTGCCGAGAAGTGGACCCGCTAAAACTGGTGGGCACCAGTTACGACCCTTTTTTATTTACTTTTTTCTGCCTTTTTTTACGTATTACTCACTAATCTACCTCGATATACCTTAACACCGATCACTTGCTCGTGCCCATACAGGGCTCCGATGCAGCGACTTTCCCATAGCCCATGAAATAATTTGCCCATTTTTGGCAATGAGGAAGCTCGCGCCTCTGTAATTTTTCCCTTCTATTTTTCAATATGGCCGAACGCAAGGTACTCAACAAATATATTCCGCCGGACTTTGACCCCGCCAAAATCCCTCGGCTGCGTCTCGGCAAAAATCGGCAAATCAAAGTACGACTAATGGCGCCATTCTCCATGCGATGCGAAACCTGTGGGCAATGGATAGGCAAGGGCACAAAGTTCAACGCTCGCAAAGAATCAGCGGAAGGCGAAAAGTTCCACAGCATCCAAATATACCGATTCTACATTCGGTGTCAGCGCTGCGCAGCTGAGATAACCTTCAAGACGGATCCCGAAAACTCCAACTACAAAGTAGAAAAGGGCGCGTTACGTAACTTTGAGCCATGGCGCGAAGAACAGGCTTTGAAGGAAGAAAAGGAGCAAACCAAGGTCGAAGAAGAGGAAAATAATCCTATCAAGGCCCTGGAGAATCGTACTGAGCAGAGTCGCCGGGAAATGGACATTATGGATGCACTGGACGAAATTCGCACTCTTAATGCAAAGGGCGAGCGTGTTGCTAGTGCCGATGTACTGGAGGCTATTGTTGGGAGGGATGAAGGGATGTTGAAGCGCTTGGCCGAGGAGGAGAAGGAGGATGAGTTGTTGGCTAAAAAGGCATTTCAGACGGCTGGTGGCCGGCGTATCAAGCGGGCGTGTGAGGAGGATGCGGTTGCAAGAGAAAGAGAGATTAAGATGATGGCTGTGGCTGTACCACAGGACAATCGATTATCTGCATCCAGGGCTTCTGTGTCGCAACTGTCGCTGGGAATCAAGGGCGTCAAGGTCAAGGCTGTTGCCTCCTCTTCTGCTCCTCCCTCTGCACCTACATTAGCGGGAATGTTGGGCGCGTATGGCAGTGACGATGACGACGACGATAGTAATGATGACAACTAGATTGTGGATAATGTACATGTCCAACCAATATAAACCCGTAGGATGCTATGTACTGCGCAATATCTGGGAATTTATTCTTGCTCCTCTTGAGGCTGCATGACTGTTTATGCTGGTGTGACAAGCACACACCACTTGTCAACAAACACTGATTAATATTTGTGGTTGGTTATCATGTATAATACACGTAATAAAAACATGGCTTGCAATCAGTATCCAAAATGCTGTAGTACTGCAAATCCAGAACTAGGAAGCAAGGAAAGCAAATGAACTGTGCTCAATTGTGGATGTGCTTTTTTTGTGCGGAAAGGAGGATCTTGCTGCTTTCCTATGCCATTGATTCATGTGACTGCAAACAAGACTTTCAGCATGTTCTTAAGGGGCAGTGTTAGATAGTACTATGTGGGTTTAGAATAAACCCTATATATAATTATCCTAAAAATATACGAGTTAAAATCACTAAAGAGATCTCACACCACTAATGTCCCGTAGCGCCATATTTAAACAGCGCTGCCATAGCCGCTTGTAATCATAATCTTGCGATTATGAT